>PKMM01027354.1:45882-62353 GCA_002933915.1 Eutrema heterophyllum | reverse complement strand
ATTTATTTCTCGTTAAAGAAGCTATTTACTATTTAATTTCTTAATTATTATGATATTATTAAATAATAATCAATCCATACATATTCAAAGAAAAAATATATTCGAAATCTTCCAATATTTTTCACTATAATTATTATAAAATATTTTACTAATTTTATAAAGAGTTAGACACGAAAAAAATTGATTCTTGTAAGAGTTTGTGGACTGACCACAAAAATTATAGTTATTTAGCGGTGCATATTAGAGTTATGTTTTCAAGATTATAGGTTTTTGCGGGTTAACCCGAATAATATTTTAGTTTATTGCAAAATGGGTAAGTAGACAGGTGTGTCCGGGTTGATAGTTATATCTATAATCATTAGTTAAAGATATTTTAAAATTCAGATAAAAACAACTTTTCTTAAATTTCAAAAATAAAATTAAACAAAAATTACTCCACACTATATAGCTAGCGCGGATTGAATCCTAGTTAAATATTATAGAGGAAAGTTTCCAACAGCCGAAGAAAGTATGAGAAAACAAAATATATTTGATGAAACAAAACAACCAAATAAAATACATAATTAGAAAATATAACTACAAAATAGTTTAAAATTAAAAAACATGTGTGTTAGCGCGGATTCTCATCTAGTCTCAATAAATATAAATACATCTTTCATCTTATATGTTTTTCTCAACAAAATAAAACATGTACTATATAAAAAATTGAAAATAATATCAATACATGTTTGCCCGCGGGCCGGCCAGCTAACCCGCTGAACTTAGCGGAGCTGACCAGGACATAGTTTTAGGGACCACGGTCCTAGCGAACCAGCTCGTTGCGGTCCAAAAATTAAATTGTCCGTTGTGGGGCAGATCAGATGGACGCGGGCCGACTTGTTTGACACCCCTGATTTGTGATTATTAAACAGTTTAAGCTACTCCATCATTTGCTCTTATTTGCCTCCCCAATTTAATATGCTTTAACATCCGGATTTTATTTGTAAAGACGGAAGTTGTAATTATTACGTTGATTATTATATCTTGTGGAAACTTAACAGTAAGATAACACATATACTAAACTTTAACTTTGATCGAATGAGATAATATTTTAACGAATCATGTATTACACTTTAATTTTGGAGTATTTTAGGCGAGCCTTCGTTTTTGTCAAATTAAACTACTACTATACTCTTTATTTATTTATTTTCTTTTGTTTTCTTGTCTAAGCTACTTTTAAAATTTTCTTTTTTCGGGACTGAAAAAAATTAACATAGAGGTATGATTATAACCCCCAAAAGCAATTCAACCATTCACACTTCCTGCAAGTGTTTGTTTTTGTTTTTCAAATAACCCGTGTAAATAAAAGACAAGGTAAGAAACCTTTCAAACTTTTCACCGAAAAGCATGAGTAATAAACAGCACACTTAATTGACTTTTTACTCTAATCACCTATATTTGCTTTTCAATTACAAAACAAAAAGTGCAAAAGTGAATAAATATCCAGAGTAATTATATACATATATTGACATAGTAATATACCATTTATTTACGTTTTAAAAATGTAATTTCGTTTTTATTATTCATAAAAATTTTTAAATTGCCGTTTTCTTTAAATGATGACTCTGGTATAAATAAATAATTCATGTGTTTAAAGTATATATAGTTAGAAAGATAGAAAATTATTAGTCTAAAAAATTTAACTTCTTAACATTTCGTAATTATTAAACAGTTTCTTCAACTAAAATGTTTTTCGTTTTTCTATTATCCCGCATTTTTCTTACATCTATTCTATTATTCCATCATTCTAAAATTTAACATGATATATCAATCATCAGTTAAACAAATTAAATAATCATTGATACATTTTAAATACATTTAACTATTGATACCACATGTGACAAAATAAAACAAAATATTTATACCATAAAATTACTGGTGAAAAGAGGTCATATACTCAATACTCATAGTCTCAGACTACCTATAGTAAGCGGGATTAGTGTCTTAATTCCCGGAAGATAAAGTTTTTATTAAGAAAAAAGTGATGATTACGCTTTAATTCTACATGAAGTCTTGTGAATTTTGTACTCACTCCATCGCACAATCTTTCATATTGTAAAGGCAGACAGAGAGAGACACAGAGAGCATTTGCAGCCGACAGAAGGAACATTTTTGGTAGAAACACAAAAGCATATTTGCAGGTCTTTGCGATAACATTGGATTGCTAAATTGTCTGATAAGAAACAGCAAAACCTAAAATAAAATAAAAAGTTTGGATCTTTTTCGGAAGAAGAGATCTAATGGGTGTTGTTAGTATTCCTGAGTCGAAGCAAAGTGTTTCAGGGAAAAGAGCATTTCGTCCAAGTTCCAGCATCAGACACACTCCTCAATGGTACTCATCTCTCACTTTCTTTTCACTTTCTTTCAGAAACAAACAAGTAAAACCTACAAAGAGTCAACATTTTTGGTTTATGGGTCCTCAAAAGATGACAACTTTCACTAAGTCTTTTGCACAAAACCTATGTTGTGTGTGTGTGTGTGTTTCCAGGCCGGTCTCGGACGTTACGAGTGACTTAACCATAGAAGTCGGCTCTGCAAGCTTTTCTCTTCACAAGGTAACCGAAAATCAAACTAAACTCGTGAATGGCAAGACAAAATTCCTTAATACAAAACCATTGTCTCTCTTTTTCAGTTTCCTCTTGTCTCTCGGAGTGGAAGAATTAGGAAACTTCTTTTGGATTCAAAAGACACGAAAATCGCTTATCACCTGAACCTACCTGCAGTTCCCGGCGGCTCAGAGGCGTTTGAGCTCGCTGCAAAATTCTGCTACGGCATCGTCGTCCAGTTCACGTCGTCGAACATCGCGGCGTTGAGATGCGTGGCTTATTACCTGGAGATGACAGAGGAGTTGTCGGAGAAGAATCTCGAGGCTAGAACAGAGGCTTACCTTAAAGACTCGATC
This sequence comes from Eutrema heterophyllum, assembly GCA_002933915.1. Classification (NCBI taxonomy): domain Eukaryota; kingdom Viridiplantae; phylum Streptophyta; class Magnoliopsida; order Brassicales; family Brassicaceae; genus Eutrema; species Eutrema heterophyllum. The sequence goes on along the minus strand of PKMM01027354.1, from coordinate 59,412 downwards.
TTTAATGACATCTCGAACTCGATCACCGTTCTTCACTCCATCGAAAAGCTATTGCCTGTAGCTGAAGAGGTTACCCTCGTCGGGAGGCTCGTGAATGCGATCGCTGTAAACGCTTGCAAAGAACAGCTCGTGTCTGGTCTGCTCAAGCTTGATCAGAAATTCGGCTGCGTCGGGAGATTGGCGCCGGAGATAAAGAAACCCTCTGACTGGTGGGGAAGGTCTCTGCCCATCCTCAAGCTCGATTTCTTCCAGAGAGTCGTCTCCGCCATGAAATCCAAAGGTCTTAACCATGAGATCATCAGCGAGATCCTTATGAGCTACGCTCGGAAGTCACTGCAAATCATCAGAGAACCGAATCTCGTCAAAGAAAATGGGATTCTTGATTCGGATCTGCAGCAGAAACAACGAATCATCCTCGAAGCGATCGTGGGGCTCCTCCCGACGCAGGCGAACAAAAGCTCGATCCCGATCTCGTTCCTATCAAGCTTGTTGAAGACAGCTATAGGATCTGCGACTTCCGTCTCTTGCAGATCGGATCTGGAGAGAAGGATAAGCCACCAGCTGGACCAAGCGATCCTTGAAGACATCCTGATTCCGGCGAGCATCGGCGGCGCCATGTACGACACCGACTCGGTGCAGAGAATCTTCTCCATGTTCCTGAATCTCGACGAGTGCGAGTACGAAGACGACGGTGGAGATGTGGTGGACGAGAGCGAGATGGCTATGTACGATTTCGAAGGGCCTGAGTCTCCGAAACAGAGCTCCATCTTCAAGGTGTCGAAGCTGATGGATAGTTATCTAGCTGAGGTAGCTCTCGACTCGAACCTCCCTCCCTCCAAGTTCTTAGCTCTCGCTGAGCTTCTCCCGGACCATGCTCGTGTCGTCTGCGATGGCCTTTACCGAGCCGTTGATATCTTCCTCAAGGTAAATCAAAAGCTGGAGCATCTCCTTTTTTTTTTCTTATGATTTTTGATTTGTTTTTTTTTGGGTTGAATTAGGTTCATCCCAACATGAAAGATTCAGAGCGTTACCGTCTCTGCAAAACAATCAGCTGTCAGAAACTGTCTCAAGACGCAAGCAGCCATGCGGCACAGAACGAGAGACTTCCCATCCAGATCGCGGTTCAAGTCTTGTTCTACGAACAGACGCGGCTTAAGAACACGATGATCAGCGGCGGCGGTAGCGGTGCAGGTGGTTCGAGTCAGAGCCAGTTCTTCTTGTTCCCGGGACAGTTTCCGAACCGTTCCGGAAGCGGGATGGCAAGCGGGGCGATCTCGCCGCGGGACAACTACGCATCGGTGAGAAGAGAGAACAGAGAGCTTAGGCTGGAGGTGGCGAGGATGAGGATGAGGTTGACTGATCTCGAGAAGGATCATGTTTCGATGAAGAGAGAATTCGTAAAGCCGAGCCGGCGAACGCGTTATGGACTGTTTAGGAAGCTCTCTAGAGGTTTGAACAAGTTGAACGCAATCGTGTTGAGATTAAGGAGCAGCCAAAGTGCTGCCAGTAACGGTAAGCATACAGAGGAGAAGACAAATTCGGAGAGACGATTTATGTTTCAGAAGAGAAGATGTCACTCTGTTTCTTGAATCTGTAGTTTTTGATGTTTTTGTGGTATTCTTAAGTGGAGAGTGAAGTGACTGTAAATTTGTAATTTATAAATTGTATAGGGAGAGAGTTGATCATAGTTTTTTGGTCTTGTTGAGACAAGCTCTTCTGAATCATTTCTTCAAGTGGAATGAGTAGTAGTAACATTCATTGATGATGGATCAAGATTCAAGACCAAAAAGAAGAAAAAAAAACTAAACCAATTTTCAGCTCTCTTGTTTTTTCAAACCCCATATTAGCGTAATGGTGCAAGTTGGTTCTTGAGCTGGAGACCACCGATCTGAAACTACCCATCTCAAAGCGATTTCGATCGGTCCAAAAGTTTTGAGTAATGTTAACTTACATGTTAATGAAATTCAAAATGCTCGGATAGTCATAATGTTAACTTACAAAGGATCAAAATCATCAATTGAATAGGGAAAACGAAGCAAAACATAAACAACGACCTCTCTTTTTCTCTATCTAGCTCTCGATCAAAAGGGAGTGCATTCATTAAATGAGTGATACCTAAAATGGAGAGAAGATATATTGTCAAAGAATAAAAACCAAAATATATTTGAACCTACATATACTTTAGACACAAAAGGGTAATTGTTTGGCCACTATAGTTGGTAAACCTGAGTTTTGTAACTTTTGACAGAATTGGGACCCCTTCAATTTATAAATGTTTGGGACCCTAAAGCAAATGTTCTTTGCCATAAAGCGAAGCACGCCCCTGAAAAATGCAACGTGTTGCTGCAAGATGCTTCATCGATGGGCCCTAGACAAGTTGGACATATCCTCAGCCACTCTGCTAATCGCCACCAAATCCACTACTTGTCATCCCATAATCTATCAAAATGAGAAACGAGTAATTTTGTCCAGTAAAATGTCCAATACGAATCCAAAATTGTATATATGGCTCAAAAAGCTAAGAACCTTCTCATTTGGCCATCAGTTTAGGAAATTAGAATTAGGTAGATCTAGGCGGAGGCGGCATATCAATTGAGGGTGTGCTTCATAAGTTCATAACCATGCATGTTTGATTAAGGAATGAAACAAATAAAGTAGAATAAATAGAACGATTATCTTCTACAATACATCTATTGGCGACTTTTCCAGAAATAGGAATATGGAAATCAATTTCGGGCTAATATTTTAAAGTTTGTCCCACCTAAAACATGGATACATGATAAGCCCGGGGTTTTTTTGGGGCTTTCCTGTAGAACAACAGATTTTAAACATTCATGAATCAATATGTATTTTACAAATCCAAGCTCATTCAAATGCAAAAGCAAAAATCAGAGCGTATGTTAGTCGGGGAAAACAAAATAGTATGATTCAAAACGAGTTAAAACGATGATCATAATTGTATTTTTATTTTTTATTTTTTTGTATCGCGGAGACATCAAATAATGAAGAATACGAATTATAAGAAATATATAAGTACATGTAATTAAATAGTTGCATTTCATCCAGGCTGATCATAGTTTAACTGTCATTGGCTGCCCTCTTTGGGGATATATGGTTAATAAAAAAGATATGACGTACGTATTTGGATTAGGAAGGAACAAACATAGACCGCGATAGATTAAAAAAGAGAAATTATAACATATGGCTATAAATCAGAGCAAAATTAGGTATATGACCATACACTATTTTCAGCACTGTTTCAAAATTTTTAATACCAAACCGTCCCTACTACCCTATGTAGGCTACGTAGATATTGTGTCAGAATAGACATATACTATCATTATTAATAAACCTAGAAACTAGTGCCAAACATGAGACACCTTTTGGAACCCACCGTTTCGTATATCCAGACATAAATCCACCTTTTTTTTTCTTAGTGAAACCTTTCCGATCTCTTATCAGAACATACTCGATTTTTTGAAGGGAGAAGAAAATTTATTCAAAGTCTTCCAGGTAATATGTGAGAATCCAACCTAAATCCTTTTTTACTCTTTCTAATCACATTTGTCAAACTAACCCTAACTTCAAACTCCAGCAAATGGCGACGCCGGAACTGCCCGACAGAATATTCACCGCCGGAGAAGAACCGGCCGGTGAAAGAGTGAACTCTTATCACAAAACCAAAACCATTAACAACATCCTCGCCGCGCTAGATGAACACGAGAAAGGTTTTCTCCGGAAATCAATTTTCGATTGCAACATGTTTTAGATCTAGACATGTTCTTCATGATAAGGACAGTGAAACGATTGAATATGCTTTGGAGATTTCACCACGCATCTCAATAGTAGAGATCACGCACTGCCTATAAGCATTCTTGCCTCTTGTAAATATTTTATTTGTCATTGTCTACTCTATAGGGTCCATTTAAGCACAGGTTTCCTTTTAACATCTGTAGTTACTTATGTTTGACTTTCAAGGAAATTTCAAATTTGAGTCCATGTTATCTTTTTCCGCTGGATGTGCATTTGGTTTGTCAAGCAGGAGTTGGACATGATGGATAGGCCGGTAAACTGGATGATAACGGAGTTTGAGTCTTCTAATTTCATTAAGAAGCAATCAAAGGCAGATTTTGATTTCTCAATTTTATTTTTAGTGTTTTGGTGAATTGAAATCTAATTTCTCATAGGCAGTTGAGTTCAACTACACACTCTAAATGTGCAGTAGAAATCATGATTTTAATTGATTTTAAATGTGCAGTAGACATCATGACTTTTGTTGATGCAAAAACATTGAAGAAGAGAAGCATTGAAGATGAAGATGCAGAAGATGAAGATGTGTGGGACCGAATGATGAAACTTGAGTCTTCTAATCTCATTAAGCAATTAAATGCAAGTTTTAATATCTTAAGTTGATTCTTAGAATTTTGGTGAATGATTTCTCATAAACAATTGAGTTCAACTACACACTAAATGTGCAATAGAAACCAAGAAACTCGTGACAATTCAAATTAAACCCGATTGATAAGAAAGATGTAACCCAAAACTCTTCACTTCTTTTTACTGGAGAAACTCTTGAATTTCGGATGTGTTGTACGCCAAGCCTCTGAGCGTGTTCTTCTTAAATATGTCCAAGCGCACATACTCCACATTATTGGGCACATAGACTAGTGCAACATTGATTTTCTCCTCAAACAATAACTTGCAAATATCGCAATAATAGTGATCACCTGCGAAAACAAATTATTTTGCTTTAAACAAACAACACAAAACAAACATCGCAATAATCATTTTGCTTCCGCAGAGGCATGGTAACAAACAACAAATAACAATCAGTTATCTCCGATGATTATTTTTTAACAAACAATACAAAAAACAATCAACAATCCAGTTAACAAACAAACATTGTTTATTAAACAAACAACACAAAAAACAATCAGTTAACAAACAACAAACAACACAAAAAATAAATCAGTTAACAACAAACAACACAAAAATAAATCAGCAACACAAACAATAAGTTTTTTTTCCTCTGCATTGTTTATTTTTTCGGAGAGGCATGGTAACAAACAACAAATAACAATTAGTTAACAAACAAACATTGTTTTTTAAACAAACAACACAAAAAACAGTCAGTTATCTCCGATGATTATCACCCCCGATAAGGAAAACAAATCAATTATTAACACAAAAATCATTTTGTTTTAAACAGTTTTGTGTAACACCACATCCGATAAGGATTGCACAAAAAAAGCACAGACACCAGAAATTACCTCCGATGATTATCACAATCTGAGGGGCTTGGTGCTCCTCAAGCCAATCAATTAAGTTAAGAACAAGCATCTCATCTGCAACGTCCTTAAGTTCGGCTTTGGTATAAACCGACCCAGCATGGAATTTCCAACTGACCGTCATGTTGATTCCACGGGCGGCGGCGTCATTTCGGAATATGGCAAGCCTCGATGCCCGAGATACTTATCCTCTGCACCACCAATGATCTCGATGGATATTACCCATGTGATGTGATAAAACCATATAAACGATGAACCATGGGGAAAAATGAAACGGCAAAAAAAAATCGAAAAAATATCTACCAATATACCCAAATTGGGCAAGCTTATCTTGGATTCTGCCAGTGATTTCGCTGGCTTCGAACGGACGGGGAAGACCCACATTGTCGATGTCCCAAAAAATCTTGACTGGGAGATCTTTAGACTTTTCCGGAGCATGTCGCAGAGGCATGGTGATGGTGGTGAGCAAACAACTGGACGGCAGCGAGCCAATAGTAAAATGGAACTAGGGTTATTCATTTATAGAACGGGCTACGAAAAATGGGTCATGGGCTTAGCAAATTGGTTTTCATTTGTTGCGGGCTACGATTCCAATTTCAATCGCGACATCAAACATGATTACTACCATGGATGCTGCAAGGAAAAAAAATAATGGTTAGCTTATAAGAAATTAACAAACAAAATATATGTATAGAAGTAAAAACTCTATAGATTAATAACTTGATTAATTAATAAATTTCTTCGGTTCCAAATTATGTTTTTCAGCCAATTAATTAATCTTTTTATAAATTAATAAATCTCTAAATTAATAAAATACAAGAATCCCAACGTTAATAGAGTTTCTATTGTATATGTTTTTCAAAACCAGATCACCGGATTTGGGATTTGCCATCCGAGATAACAAAAGATTCAAAAACCAAAAACAAAGCATAACTATGAGATGAGAAAAAAAAAACAATCAAAAACTTGACAAAACATGAGAATGAGAAAAGATGATAACAAATTAAAACAAATTAACAAACAAAATATATGTATATATATGTTTTTCAAACCCAGAAACATCAAAACTAAACCAACCGATCATCTGGATATCACACAGGATAATCCATCTCCGNTAATGAAATTAGAAGACTCAAACTCCGTTATCATCCAGTTTACCGGCCTATCCATCATGTCCAACTCCTGCTTGACAAACCAAATGCACATCCAGCGGAAAAAGATAACATGGACTCAAATTTGAAATTTCCTTGAAAGTCAAACATAAGTAACTACAGATGTTAAAAGGAAACCTGTGCTTAAATGGACCCTATAGAGTAGACAATGAAAAATAAAATATTTACAAGAGGCAAGGATGCTTACAGGCAGTGCGTGATCTCTACTATTGAGATGCGTGGTGAAATCTCCAAAGCATATTCAATCGTTTCACTGTCCTTATCATGAAGAACATGTCTAGATCTAAAACATTTTCGATTTCATGATAAGGACAGTGAAACGATTGAATATGCCATGTATTATTGGGATCTATGCAGGTCCTGTGTCCGGAGATGGATTATCCTGTGTCCACCGCACCAACTTCCTCCTGATGGATTTGAGACCTGTTCCAGTAAAGAAAAGCAACTCAATACATCAAGTTGAATCTGAAGCATAATTAATAATTACAAAGAAGGTTAACCTCTAGAGAGGTGTATAAGAAGGACTCCAGTGGAAGAGATGGCCGGAAGAACATCAGGGGTTTGTTTCAAGGTGGGTTTTAGGTGGCCAATGGCAGTGATGGTGAGAGGACCACCAGAGTACCTGACTTCTCCAACGCTCGTTTAATACTCGGAACGACCAGACGAGCATTATGACCATTGAGAACCGAACAGTTGTTGATGTCCCACCACACCAACGCTTTAGCCTGTTTTTGAAATTCACTCTTTCATAATGAAAACCACAAAACGTTAGGTTCCAGCTTCACCAAAATTCTAAAGAATCAACTTGAGATATTAAAACTTCACCATGGTAGTAGCATCATTCGGATGAAAACGAGAGGACTGCATAAAATGATCCAGCCTCTTACTGCTTAGAGGCGTATTGACCATGCCCAGCTCCTGCTTGACAAACCAAATGCACAAAGATAGAATGGGGTAAAATCTGGTATCGAGAGATATATTATTTGAAAGGCAAACATAACTAGGAAGTGAGAAAGGGAAACTTGTGCTCAAATATGCAGTTAAGAGGAGGCAAAGATTGCTTACATGCAGTGCATGACCTCTACTCTTGAGATGCATGGTGAAATCTTCAAAGCTTTTGCCATGAAAGCTTTCGCCATCAAAGCTTCGGCTTGCCACTACAGGAAATTGAGGTATTGATAGCACTAAAATAAAGCGTTTTTTTTAATTATGCAATAAATGTTATAAACGATATCTTTTCATAGCGTTTGTTTATTAGTAACGTATCAATGTGTTGGCGAGAGAAAAAAATTGTTAGGCGGCAATGTTTTGGCTCAAAATTATTTAGCGCGTGTTATATAATAGCACCAAGACAATTAAACCGCTATGCAAATGTCGAGCGGGTGATAAAATTTTAAGTGCCCGCCTTTGGAAAAAAAAAATTTGAAAAAAAAAAATTTGTGGCTAAATTTGTCTAAGGCAAAACCAGATCTAGCTTTCACTTTCTCACAGAGACATCGTTGCATGTCGTTTTTCAGCTCGAAATCTCACTTTCCCTGTCGAGTTCTCATTCTCCCTCTCGAATTATCACTTTCCCTCTCGAATTTTCCTCCTAAGCTGAAGTGCAGGCGAATTGATTTCACGAAGAAGGTGAGAGTGCCCTGCAATTTTTGCGAGGTCTTCAGCCGCAGGTAAATAAAAATCTGGACTCGTTTGCTGTCGCTTTTTTAGGGTTTTGATTTTGAATTAGTTCTTAGGAAAGATTTGGAACAATGGCTGAGATGCCAGAAAATGGAAAAGCAAAATCTACGGTGCCATAATGGAGTCTAGGTGCCATAAGGCATGTGTAAACCCCATTTTCTCCTTAATGAATGGTGGTTGTGGCATTGTTGATTTTATGAATTTCTTTCAAAAATCTTGTTTTATTATTTATTGTAATATTCATTTTCATTATTGAATTTCTTAGTTTTTTAATTTTTTTAGCTTTGGAGAAAAATTTTGTTGCGAAGCACCGATCCTTCTCGCCGGCGGACCGTAGCCGCCACCGCGTCGTCCTTCTCTGCAGTTGTGGTTTTCTTCATATCTCTTCTCTCCTCCGCCATTGTTGAATAAGGTAAAGGAATATCGAATCCTGTGAAGCACCGATCCTTCTCGCCGGCGGACCATAGCCGCCACCGCGTCGTCCTTCTCTGCAATTGTGGTTTTCTTCATATCTCTTCTCTCCTCCGCCATTGTTGAATAAGGTAAAGGTTTTCTTTAATTTGGGGATTTCCAAAATTAGGGATTCGATTTGTGAAATTTGTTGGTTTGAGTATGCACATTGGATATTTAAGTTACTTATATGGGTCGACTAGTCATTGAATTTTTAATTTGTCGATTGTTGTTGTTGTTGAATCGAGCTGAATCGTGTTCTGGGTAGTGAATCTGTGAGATGTGGGACAACTGAGACAAATGCTATAACTGATAGACGTGGGACAACTAGTACAAATAAGTACATATGAGAAATGTGGGACAACTGGTACAAATAGGTACATCTGAGAAATGTGGGACAACTGGTACAAATGGTATAACTGAGAGAAAGCTGATAATTGGCAATTGACTTAATTTTTTGTTTGTATTTCCAGGAGAGGATGAGCAGCCGTACAAACATACATTTTGAGTATGGAGGATATTATTCACAGGAAGGAGAGGAGTTTAAATGGAATTCAAGAAATTCCATTTATGCTATGTCATTTAGGACCTTAACTTTGGACGAGTTAACATATTCGGTGCTTGTAGATGGTATATGCAAGAATATTGGGGTAAACGACAGTACAAGGAAGCTGAAATTGAGCTACATTCCGTTGGTAGCTAAGCCTCATAGGGAGTCATGTATTGTCGATGATGATGATGTTTATGTTTATCTAAAAACTGTGGATAAAGAGGGACTTAGATCTATTTTGAATGTGGAGCTAATGGAAGATTTGGAAAGAGATAAGAGTGACGAGCTATGTGAGGAGCTTCCTAGAGTGGATAATGTGCCTGTTGAGAACCGGATGGCTATTTACAGCCCGGAAGAAGCAGAGAAACAACAGAACCGGGTGGTCGAGAATGGGGAGGATGGTTTGGATGGTATGCATGAACATGCAAATGAACATGCAGATGAACATGATCATGTTGAGCCTCCACGGCTTATAGAACAAACTGAGTTTGTTCTAGAATGGGATGATGGCGCTGGTTTTGAGAAAGGTCAAGAATTTCGTTCGAAGGAGGCTTTGCGAGTTTTGGTTGACAGAGCTTCACATAAGGGATTTTTTGAGGTAAAAACTGTAAAGTCGGATCTGGGGCGAATCATATTAAGATGCCATCAAGCTGAACAAGGATGTTCATGGTATATACATGTTGTAAGAATAAAAGATTCTACTTATTTCAGTATTAGAGTGTATAGAAACATGCATACATGCTCCCGTGTCGTTGCCAGCACAATTCGGAATAAAAGAAAAGGCACACCACAAGTAGTAGCAGATTTTTTGCGTGGTTCCTTTCCCGGTCAGGTCGACACCCCCACGGCTAAATCTCTGATGAATGTTGTTCAAAATGAAGCTCACGTGAGTGTGTCCTACTGTACTGCGTTGAGAGGGATAAAACTAGCTATTAATGAAGTGAGGGGCAGTCCCGAAGAAAGTTATCGAAGATTGTATTGTTATCTGTACGTGTTGCAGATGGTGAATCCTGGTACAGTAACAAGCGTGAAAGTGGATGCCAGAAATAGGTTCAAGTATCTATTCGTCGCTTTGGGCGCTAGTATTGACGGATTTAGAGCAATGAGGAAAGTCATAGTTGTGGATGCAACTTTTCTTAAGAATGTTTACGGTGGAATGCTAGTATTTGCCACAGCTCAGGATCCGAATCATCACCATTACCCCATTGCAATGGGTGTAATTGATAGGGAGAAAGATGCTAGTTGGAAGTGGTTTTTTGAAACGCTCAAAACTGTTATACATGATGATCATGAACTGGTTTTTATGAGTGACAGACATTCAAGCATCATGAAGGCAGTCAATGAGGTGTACCCACATTCTCAGCATGGAGATTGCGTTTGGCATTTGTCTCGTAACGTGAGAAGTAAAGCTGTTAATAGTTGTAAAGATTTGTGTTCAGCCAAATTCATAGAATGCGCTCACAAGTACACAGAAAGTGAGTTCTTAAGTGTATACTCTGATTTTAGGCGGTGGTTTCCAGGAGCTGCAGAGTATCTAGATGATGGTGTTCCGCTTGAAAAATGGGCAAGGTGCTACTTTAGAGGAGACAAGTACAACTTGGACACAAGCAATTCGTGTGAATCTATGAATAGTGTCTTCAAGAAGGCAAGGAAGTACTCCTTATTGCCTTTGATTGATGCGTATCTTGAAAAAGTGACTGAATGGTTCAACAGGCATAGGAAAGACACTGTTGGTGCATCATACACGAAGAAATTGGTGCCCCTGGTGGAGAACGAGCTGCATAGGCTATGTGCAATTGCAACGGGCTTAGTTGTCACTGAGCTAAACCATTGTGAGCTTGAATACAGCGTGATTGGAACTGATGGGAAGAGCTATCTGGTCAATTTGTTAAGTAAAAGTTGTAGCTGCAGATGTTTTGATATAGACAAGATTCCATGTGTTCATGCAATAGCCGCATACATTGCACTGCTGCGAACGCCACATAGAAGAAGGGAAATACACATCCATGATTTGTGCTCAACATATTACTTGATTGAGACGTGGGCGTTGGCTTATTACAGAACTATTTATATGGTGCCGCATCAGTCTACTTGGATTATTCCTCAGGAAATCGAAGACTTAGTCGTTTTACCGCCAGACTACACCAAAAAAGTAGGAAGAAAGCGAGATAAGCGCAAACCCTCCACCAGAGAAGCGCGCCCTAAACCGAGTAACAAGACCAACAAAGGAATACATCTGGGACATTGGTTTGAGCATGCTCCAGAGTCCATGCAAGCGTTGTAGATTCAAAAGCCACCCTATCCTCTGCGTAGAGTCTGGCAATCTCCTTCTCCACATGGTTCTCTTCAGTTATCAATGGCTCAGCCAACATCTCGTAAATGCTAGTGAGAAGCTGTTTAGCACATAAATTAACAGTATCAAGTGATTACTCTCTTGTTTGTTTTTATTGTTTTGTTGTGATTACTCTCTTGTTTGTTTTTACTGTTTTGCTAGAACAACTATCTACGTATTTATTCAAGTACACATGGACAACTGGACAACTAGGTACAACAATGTTTTGGGGAAAAATGATGTAAAAATATTTACGTATTTATAAAATGCAAATTATATGATTATGTTACCATTTCATGATGGAGAAAATACAAATTATATGATTTTGCAAAACTTTTATTGTTACAACAATGTACACAGGGACATTTATTCAAGTACACATGGACAACTGGACAACTGGATAACTGGACAACTAGGTATAACAATGTTTTGGGGGAAAATGATGTAAAAATATTTACGTAATTATAAAATTTGTATAAACAAATTATACACTAACACATAAGTGTTTCTAACACTTAATAAATTAAAAAAATACAAAATACAAAAAGCATATTGTGTTTCTAACACATAATATTGGTTTCACATGAAATACCCCATATGATATATGGTAGTCTTTGATAATATTACCATTTCATGATGGAGAAAATGAAAATTATATGATTTTGCTAAACTTTTATTGTTAGCCATTTCCACATGGCCTACATAAGTGGAAAATCAGAAGGACAACAACAGAATATTATTTTATGTCCCAGGACAACTGGAAAACCTAAAAAGGACAACTATGAGCAATTTCGGACAACTGGACACGATGGTACAACTATGTAGTATTTTTGCGGCGTGGAGCACGTGTGCATTTAAATTTGCGGCGTTGTGGGATGAGTTTAAATGAATTAAAAATTCTGATATTTTATGTTTTTTTATTTTGTCCCAGAGCTCGAGATCTTTCTCCTCTATAAAAGGGAGCTCAAACGAATCTGAGGTTTTCCTAATTTCCCCCAAATCGAAAACTAGGGTTTCCGCCTAATTTCACCCAAATCAAAAATCAACAAGATGCCGAGTTACAGCTCGGGCTCTTCTTCTTCCCGACACTCCTGGGACAGTTCATACTACCGAGCTGATGCAGATTGGGGTATGCGAGGAACGTGTTGGTGTGGTGTCTATCTTGTTATCAAGGAATCGACTGCTGAAGCTACTCGAGGAAGGCTAATGTACACCTGTCCAGATTGGCCGCATGAGGTAAGAACAAAGAATGAGTTTGTGATTTAGCCGAAGTATAGAATTTAGGGTTTTGTTTCACTGTAGCTGAATGATTTCTTCATTCAATGTACAAGAGAGGTAGTCATGAGCACATATGGAAATGGTGGGATGACGCTGTTACAGAAGAACTATCAAGTCTGAAAAATCAAATTGATAAGGTCAATGAAGGGATACAAAGCATGCACAACATGAGAGTTGTGCGAAACTGCCTTCACGAAACTGCCTCGTTTGAGACCCATAGTGCAGAAATTATGCAAATGAGATAGCTCCTGGCTGGGATGGAAAGAGAGATTTCAAGGATGAAGGAATTGATTGCCAACCGATGTGATGGATATGTGATAATTGCATTTTTCCTTGTGTTTGCTGCGGTTTCTTATCTTCTTAAGTAAAAGTCTGTACCGATTAAACTAATATTACGGCAAGATCATTTATTTTCATTATGTCTAAAATGGTCTTATGTGTTGTATTGGAGCTATGAAAACACTCAATTGTACAATGTTGTCCCAGTTGTCCCATTACCACAACTGAAAAAGAAGGTTAAGTTGTACAATGTTGTCCCAGTTGTCCCATTACCACAACTGAAATATAGCCTTAAGTTGTACAATATTGTCCCAGTTGTCCCATTACCAGAACTGAAATATAACCTTAAATAAAGACGAGTAATACCATAAGTTCATACTAAAACACCTAATAAACAAACATTCTAGTTCAAAAACTAAATCCAACAATTATACCAGTTCTAAAAAAATCCAACAATTTCTACTTCCTTGTTATTCCTTCCCCTTCGGCTCTTTCCCCTTC
>PKMM01027354.1:0-44077 GCA_002933915.1 Eutrema heterophyllum | reverse complement strand
GATACCATCATCTAAACCAGGATCCGTGATTCGCGCCATAAGATCTTCTTCATCTGAGTCAGGCTCCAAGATGCTACAAATGTCCTGTCAATATCAACCAATACAACTTACTACTCTGATACTAAACCAATCAGTCATATCAAACTCATAACAATATGCAAGAAAAACTATACCTCAGCACTATTGCCAATCGCTTCATTTATATCATCCAAAGGTATACCTTTCATGCAAACATCAATGAATTTGTGCTTGCACATCCTTGGACAGTCAGGCTCAGCGGGTACAGCTTCTCTAAATTTCCTTCCCAGACTAGGAATACACTCAAATGCAAGAATCTACACATAAAGTCACAATATATCAAACAAAGTTAAAAATCATAAATTTAAGAATTCAAAACATATAACTCATACTTACCTGTAGAGGAAGAATGAAACCAAAAAAGCTAGTTTTTCTCCTTTTGCTTTCACGCAACCCTCAAACTTATTCACCACACGCCGGATCTCCTTCATAGTCTCATCAAATGTGTAACGCCCCCATGGAAACCTTTTGCACAGATTCAAATCACCAACAACTCTAAGCAGGAAGGGGTCTATGTTGCCATCAGCCTTAGACTTCGCTTTCAAAACTTTGCATAAGAAAAACAACAGTGCCATCTTCTACCTCTCTACGGAGCTCTTCTCCATTGATTTTAGCTCGGCTTCCACCTCTGCGATCTTGATTCTATCATCCCTTCCAAAGTGCTTATTAACAAAATTCAAACTACCCAACTTCTTATAGTCATTCGGATACTCATGGCAGTCAAGACCACTAAGAAGCGCATGCTCCTTCAAAGAATACCGAATGGGGACTCCATTCACCACAAACCATGCCTCATTCATCTTCTCGGTAGAGACTGTGTGAAGGAGAAGCATCCATAACCCTTGACTCATGTGGTTTGGCTCCTTGAACATGTGGAAAATGTGCTTAAATTGAGGATGGGCTCTGAACCATTTCAGCTCTTCCGGAAGCTTGCCTATCACATCGACAACATGCGACACAGCACACCTCGACTGTATCGTACAGGCCTTGCTATACTCGGTTGGACCGAAGTAAAGCTTTTCAGGCTGCATTGGTTGGCTATCATCGGCATCCTGAAATACAAACGAAAACACAATGTTCAAACATAGTTGTCCACATACCAAACAGATTTTTATAAATCTAAGTTGTCCCAGTTGTCCAGACCAAAACCCATAACTTTCCCCATATTTCTTCTACTACCCTAGCCTGTAATGAATTTCAGCATATTGGGAAGGAATCTGAAGTATACATACCTCTTGCGGTTGTTCCTCCTCTTCCGCTTCATTCTCTCGGGCTTCTTCTCCGTCATTTGAATTTTTCTCTTCTTCGCCATCACCATCATTAGCTGTGCCCGTTGAATCTTCTCTCATTTCAACCTCTTCGTCTGCTTCTTTCTCGGGTTCTTCCGCCGGTGCTTCGTCTTCCGCCGGTGCTTCGTCTTCCGCAGCTGCTTCGTCTTCCGCAGCTGCTTCGTCTTCCGCCGGTGCTTTGTCTTCCGCCTGTGCTTCGTCTTCCGCCGGTGCTTCGACACTGCGATTTGATGCTTCTTCTCTGCCTCCGAGTGTGGGTGCACGGAGATTGGTTGTTTCGGGTGGTGCTTGATTCGTTGATTCGGGGGCTTCAACTTCAATCGGTGTTTGATTCGACGCCGACGCTTGTTCTATGTCTCCGACTTCAGTGGACTCATACTCGATACCGGATTTTCTCACCTTAGCCATATCAACGACGTGGTGGATCGATCGCCGGAAATTTCGAATCGGAAGGAGTCGGAAAGTCGGAAGTTATGAGAGATTTAATTAGGTTTATCGGGGGGAGAGAGAGAAGGTTTTGAGTATTAATAAATCGGTTTTGAGATGATAAAATAATAAATAGAAAATATAATGGGTTGCGCACGGGTCATCGGGTGGGCTTGAAATTGGGTGGGTATAACCCTGATTTTCTTGTAATTATAAACACAAGGATATGGAAAAAATTTTCTTGGTTTTCCTTATTAAAAGAAAATCAAATTAAAATTAATTATTAGACTTATGGCTTTTGGGCTTACTTTTTCGTAGAATCTGGCATTTTAGCCGCGCGCTCGTAAGATTTGATTCCTCGTTTCGTTTTCTGGGTTAGCTATTACTTTGAATCAATCGATCTAAGAGATTTTCGAGCTTTTTCTTTGTAGCTTTAGTCTCTTGGTCCATCTGTGTCCTCTGCAACATAAGCTTTGATCTATCATCTAGCCAACCTTTTAAACTAAAGCTATGTCTTCTTCTGGGTTTGTAAACTCTTTCCAGGTATGAACTAAGACCACACGAACAAGATCATGAAGCAGTGGTATGTATATATCTACACAAATATCCTCAATTCATGAACCTTTTTATCTGTCTGTATATGTATTTCTGTTTCTGCTCACATTGTACACCGCTTCTCTAGTGTATGGAGAGCGAACTTGAGAGGTTACGGCTTTTGACCAGGTATGGATTCTGCAGTTCACACTCTTTTTTTACTTCAGATTGGTCTTCTTTATCTCTAGGTCTATGTCGATTAATTGTTAGAACTCAGAAACTTGTACGATTGTAAATGGATTTTTCCCCCTCTTGTGTGCATTTAATCTATAAAAAGGCATGAATGTTCTTAGTGCATGCTGTTGTGATTCTTTTGTTGTCTATTTCTGGACGAATGTTTAATTTCAGAGTTAATCTCTTTTTTGGTTGTGTAAGGTTAAGTATTGTGTTATGGAAGAAGTGAAGGGACAAAGAGGAAGTGGAATCACAAGCTTGCCTGATCTTCCCATGTCTTTGAGCGGTTATTTGTACATGTTGCTGAAGCTTGGGCCTTTGCAATTCACAAGGAAAGGTTTGTCTGTTGGAAGCACAGCTGCATGCTTAACCTTTATTGTAAGATCGTCTAATGGAACGTTTGGTTTTTTGTTCACAAATCTTTCAAATTGCTAGTATTTGCTCTCATTGACATAATGCGTTGGTTCTTGTTCCCGTTGCAGTCTTGCTGCTCTCTGCTGTTGCTGTCTCTTGGATGCTTGCTTCTGATTGGATTCTCTGCTCAAAGCGGCCGATTTAATTGCAAGAGAGGGTTTGGCCACACAAGAACCTTAATTGATTAGTTGTGGGCATTAAAAAAGGATTGCTGATAATCGTCTTTCGTTTATGTTTTTATGTTCATAATGGTTGTGTTAAGATTGTAAAGATATAAAATAATTTCTTTGTAATTACCCAGTTAACAATGGAATATATTATAAATTTGTCTCATAATTTGTAGCTAAAATTTTAAAAATACGTATATATTCAAAAAAAGAATTAAGTTTTGAATATTTGATTTATTGTTTAGGGCATTGGAATATAGACTGTATTGTGTGAAATATAATTCTTTGTAATCATCCAAATAACAGTAGAATATATAAATTTGTAAATAAATATTTTAAAATTATAAATAAAAGAAGAATTCAGTTATGAATATTTAATTTAGGGTTTAGGGCATTGGAGTTATAAAGTTTATTGTGTGAAATATAAATTTTTTTTTGTAATTATCCAATTAACAATGGAATATACAATAAATTTGTCTCTTAATGTGTAAATAAATTTTTTTAAATTATAGATAAAAGAAGAATTAAGTCTTGAATATTTGATTTAGGGTTTAGGGCATTGGCGTTTAGGGTTTAGGTTATGTGAAATATAATTTTTTGTAATTACCCAATTAACAATGGAATATACAATAAATTTGTTTCTTAATGTGTAAATAAAAACTTTAAAATTATAAATAAAATAAGAATTAAATTTTGAATATTTGATTTAGGGTTTAGGGCATTTGCGTTTAGGGTTTAGGTTATGTGAAATATAATTTTTTGTAATTACCCAATTAATAGTGGAATATACAATAAATTTGTCGTAAATAAAAATTTAGGGTTTATGGCATTGACGTTTAGAGTTTAGGTTATGTTGATTTAAGGTTTATGTTGTGTTGATTTATGGTTTAGGTTATGTCGTTGATTAACAACTAATTTTTTTTGCCAATGATTGGAAATCAGTACAAATGATTGCAAAATCATTGCAAAAATGATTACAAACATATATACAAACTTTACAAACTAATGATAAGTTATTAAGTATTTCATCTATAGTTTAGTGTCAGACAACATTTGTTATATAATTTTTGCTCTAAATTTTTTCGTAAACTTCAAAGTATAAATCATTATAAAAGTAAAGAATTTATCATAACCTTAACATATAAAAAAATTTCCAAATTAAAATGTAAATAAAACATATTAAAAATCATTTTATTTAGGGTATAAAAAAAAAAAAAAACATTCAGTAGAAGGGAACCTATGGGAATATATCACTCGGATCAATTAGGTGGCACAATATAACACCGTTGGATCTTACTTCTGTTTTCTTTATCTCATATCTTACACCGTTGGATCTTTCTTATTCTTTCCTTTCTCTCACTTTTCTTTCTCTTCCTCGTCTCAATCCTTTCTTTTCCTCGTCTCACTTCTCTTTCTGACGAGGGTACGATGAGGTCGAAATCAACGATTGGGAGTTCCCCGGAAGACATTGAGGATGACGAACAAGAAGGAGCGGTGGAGAAAAGGTAAGAACCACTGGAAGAGAGAAGAATCGACAACAGATCCGCCGTGAGATACAGTGACGGCAACATATCTCACAATCAAAGGTAATACCTTTCTAATCGCAATCACACTCTCACATATGTTTATGCTTACGCTTAAATTTCTCTTATTTTTTTATTTGTTTGATTTTGTGTAGAAATCCTGCAAGGATTCTGGGTCGTGAGATTCTGGGGTCGTGAGATTATTGAGAAGAATCGAAAACAGATTTTGTTCTTGTTCCTTCGTCCTCTGCGCTCGTTCTTTGCATCATCCACTCAGATCTATTATTATATTGCTTTCGCATCCATCAGGTTTGTATGGATCTCGAATGACTGCTTCGTCTTAGGAATTGATAAACCCTAATTTCTATTGTAGAAGAATCTTTCCTTAGGTTTGCCGGGAATCTATATCTTATGACACTGCTCTCTATTGTTTTAGATTAGGAATCCAAAGTTTATGGGTTTTGTTGGGCAAAAGTTATGAAATTTTCCATAGATTTGTTTTGATTGTTTGAATTTTGGCAGTGAGCTTCTTCATTCCGGTTACTATGTTGGTGAATTGCCTCGCCTCCTGAAATAAGAAGAAGATTCAGGCTCTTCAAAAATAATAGACGATCTAAACAAGGTATGATTCTCTGTTTCATATATATAGGTCTTGGATTTGACAATTTGTATCTTTTAAAGCTAAAAGATTGTTCTTTCTCAATCTATCTACGTTCGCCTCAGGCGCTCGAGGGCGTTGCACGAGATGAGAAATATTTCCGGGATGGTGCTGCCAGAGAGCTTGAGAAGGCAAGCTTACACGGGGGAAAATACAAAGCGAGTAGGACCGACCAAATCTTTTTTTTTACTTGCTCTTAACAGTTATATATGTTAACTCTACTAATTTTTGTTTGTTTTATGACTGTTCGAGAAGACAAAACGGAGAAATCGAGATGGAGACTTTCTCGTTCCTGAAATGTTTGTATGTTGCAGGAAGAAGCTGAGTATGTTGATGATATCGAAGAAGAAGGCTCAAAGATTGGAGATTCAAGAGTGTGGAGAATTCACAAGTTTAATTACAAGAGTTAGGCCTTTTGTATCATACTTTTGTATCATGCAAAGTATGAACTTATCTTGTAATTATGTATTTTTACTTGGTAATAATATAGGTTGTTTGTATCATGTTTCATATAAACTATAATAAAAATCTGGTATTATTCATTTTAAATACAATTTACTTGAATAGAAAACGCTATGAATCAAAAACGCCAGAACTTCATTTTAAATTAAAATAGCAATTCAACAAGGCTATGAATAATATTTTTATAATAACAAAAACATCCGCTATTATAAATATATTTATTGTATAGAAAAGAACGCTATATTAAATCTCTGATATAATTGCCTTTCTTAAAAACGTTATCAAAAGTGCAGTGTTTTTTATAACAGGAGTATACAGAGTGTTTGTAAAAGTGCTATGGATTTCAACCATAGCGGATATTGCACGCTATGAATATCCACTTTTCATGTAGTGTTTCCGTCGTTTCCGGATGGAAATCCCATTCACCGTTCTCTAATTTGTTTCATACACCTCGTACAAACCTTACAACACGACCCATTTTACTGACTAATTCGTCACAATGGGGAAACAAACAAGAGTGGAGTCAGATAATAGATTTGTTAACAGTTATAACAACCTAGTAGTGTTTAGCAACCCTACATATTAGGAGCGGATAATAGTTTTGTTAACTGAACAACACGGTCATTATCGTCATTTAATGCTCATTCATTTTTAGTGCGTACGTGGTAGCCATTAATGGTTGCATTAAAAACTTCTTTTTCAATTCTCTTTACAAAAGTAGACAAAATTAAGCCATGGATTCTTCCAAAAAAAACTTAAGACTAAGAAAGAAAAGACTCGAACCTACCTTTTTTTTCAAGAATCGAAGCTCCTTCCAACCCCTGTAGAGGTGGGTAATCTACCGTTTCTTTTTTTTCAGAATGATTTGTTTTTTCTCACCTCTAACCTCCCCGTCTTCTCATCAAGACTCGCTAACAGTTTATATATCTCAGCAACAAACCCTAGGAGCATATACATACAAGTATACATATGATATATTCCAGTTGTCGATGCAATCTTTTCCATATCTGAGCATTTAATGCTCCTTTGGGCGGGAACATAATATGTGGACCACAATCGCCATCGCTTTATTTGCCCAAATCATATATAAACCTACGAAAACCTAAGCCCCCTACCTTAATCATTACTCGCCCAAGTACGCAAAACCAATCCGACGTGGCACTGCTTAGGGAGGATAGTTTGGTCATTTCTGATAACCACCAGTTGTTTTGGTTTTGCGCACCTGTTTGGTCAGTTTCCAATTTCAAACCAATTCATGGTTTTCTACCCACTTCACTCAATAAAAAACTTGGTCTGGTTAAAAAAAAAAAAATTGGTCTGGTTGGCAATGCTTCGTGGTGTAAGTTTAAAATATTTTTTTTACCAGTATGAACCGATATGTTTTGAAGAAAATCAAAACATATTTAACAATTAATTAAAAAAAAAAAACCTTGAAAGTTGACCGAGTAAGCAAAATTAATTGATTAAGATCACATGACAATAAATGATAATATAGGTAAGAAATAAAATAAAAACCAGATCTTTGGCGCGAAAAATGCAACGACCCACACCTCTGCCACGTGGCCTTGTCCAGTGGATCTGAGTGTCTAAAATTGAAGATGAGAGAGAGAGAACTATCACCATTATTACCAGTAGCTGGAAACTAAGCAAGCTTAAGCTTGGTTTTAATGGCAGAAGAGAAGTCAATTAACAATTAAATAAATCAATTAATAATCATAATGATGATAATCAGAAACTGCTTTTAAATTTCTTCCCAAAGAAGAAAACACTCTTTTCTCTTTTGGCTAAGTTCTATCTTCTCTCAAGGAATTAAATACTCTGTTTTTGACCTCGCAAGAATGCTGCAAGACGAGGAAAATTCCGAGGAAGAATTCGTAGAGATTGATCCCACTGGTCGCTATGGCAGAGTCTGTTCTTCTTTATTTGATTTCCTTTCTAACCATTTCATTTCTCCATCTAAATCTTTTTGATTCTAATCTTTTTTTTTTCTTTCTCATTTTGCAGTATAATGAAGTTCTAGGCAAAGGAGCTTTCAAACAAGTGTATCCTTTTTTCACAGATCTCTGTTATCTGCTATTACATGAATGCTCCAGAGACAAGACAAAATTGGTCTAGAGAAATTCTTTAATCAGAGAAATTCTCCAGATACAGAGCATTTGATCAACTCGAAGGAATCGAAGTGGCTTGGAACCAAGTTAAGCTAGACGATAAACTCTGTAGCTCGGAGGATTTAGATCGTCTTTACTCTGAGGTTCACTTACTCAAAACCCTCAAACACAAAAGCATCATCAAATTCTACACTTCTTGGATCGATCACCAACACATGACCATCAATCTCATCACCGAAGTCTTCACTTCCGGAAATCTTAGACAGTCAGATTCTCCTTTCTCAAATCTCAAATTGATCTATTCTTAATATTTGATTATGTTCTAATGCGATTTAACGAGTTGCCTTTTGTGGATCTATTCGAATTTTCCGAGCTTTTAGGTACCGGAAGAAGCATAAGTGTGTTGATCTAAGAGCATTGAAGAAATGGTCAAGGCAGATTTTAGAAGGGCTTGTTTATCTTCATAGTCATGATCCTCCTGTTATCCATAGAGATCTAAAATGTGATAATATCTTCATTAATGGGAACCAAGGTGAGGTCAAAATCGGAGATCTCGGACTAGCCGCGATTCTGCACCGAGCTCGCTCTGCTCATAGCGTCATCGGTGAGTTCTTTAAGCTTGTTTATTCTCAAATTCAAAGTTGTTTCTGTTGTGAAACTATAAATTTGTTTGGAATTGTTAAGGAACTCCTGAATTTATGGCGCCGGAACTCTATGAAGAGGACTATAATGTACTTGTCGATATATATGCATTCGGAATGTGTTTGCTTGAGCTTGTAACTTTCGAGTACCCGTATGTCGAATGCACAAATGCTGCTCAGATTTATAAGAAAGTTACATCGGTAAGTGATATTTTTCTCCATCTCAAATCCAATCAAGAATATGACCTTTTCATTTAGTCGGTCCATTTTTATCGACGCTTATAAGGGAATCAAACCGGCCTCACTTGCGAAAGTGACTGATCTGCAAGTGAGAACATTCATAGAGAAGTGTATCGCAAAGGTCTCAGAACGCTTGTCGGCCAAGGAACTACTTGATGATCCTTTTCTGAAATGCTACAAGGGAAAGACCGAAATCGGCTCTCATAAAGGTAATCATATTTTTCGTTACTCATTTCATCTAAGTTGGGTAGGATGGTATCATACGAAGTTTCATGGATTTCTATCTTAAAACCAATAATTGCGACCTAGGACTTTTATATATTATACGTATGATTTCTATCTCTTTTTCGATGTGAGATTTCTAACACGAAAATTCACTCGCGATGCACTTTTCCTCGATACAGAAAATGGACGCGGTGGAAGAGAAATCGAAGATAATCTCTCAGATTCTGCGGTAGGTTTATTAACCGTAGAAGGCCAACGTAAAGACCTCAACACAATCTTCCTAAAACTACGTATCACCGATTCCAAAGGTTTCAATCTTTTTCGCTTTAAATGAATAGAAAAATCTAAAATCTTCATATTAGTATTATCATTATTGAATCTTGGTAATTATAACATTTGTATACAGGTCAAATCCGTAATATTCACTTCCCATTTAACATAGAGACAGACACATCTTTCTCGGTCGCCATCGAAATGGTTGAGGAATTAGACCTAACCGATGATCAAGACATCTCAACGATCGCAAAAATGATCGACGCAGAGATACATTCACACATTCCAGATTGGATACCTTCTCGTCTCATTGGAGATGATTATTCAGCAATACACAAATGTTTGTCTTCTCCTGAAACGCTGCGTTTAGATAGGTTTCCCTCAGGAAGAAAATTCTGGTCCTCTCCTAAAGCTGAAGCTGGAGATTCACGTTCACCGTTCGCACAACGTTCTAGTTCTAAGCTTTCGTCATCACAAGGACCGATCAATGATCAAGACGTTGGCATTATAGTTGAGAAACTTGAGTCTTTGTTGAGGAAACAGAGAGAGGAGATTGAAGAGATGCAGAGGGATCAAGAACGTATTGTTACTGAATTTTTGAAAGAGTTTCCTCCTGAGATCTGTGAAGAGGCTTTGGTGAGATTGCAAGTTAAAGATTCCGACTACTTAATGTGTTAAACTCATTTGTTACATTACATTTCTCGTCAAACACAAAAATAATCAAACATTTAATTTTCTTTCTCATACTCTAAAGGGTCAACGGGGTAGAAAACCATAATTGACTTCGAAATTAGCAAAGTAATCGAATGGAAGCCGAAATATGAAGTACTGTAGGTGTGGTCATCGGAAATGACTGAAATAACCTCCATAATTATCGCCACGTCGGCTGAGGTTTTGCCTAATAGGGAAAGCAATGATGACGTAGGGTGGCTTAGGTTTTCATAGGGAGAGATAATATCTTAGCAAATGAAGAGGCGGCAAATGTAGACCACACGTTTGTAAGTTGCAAGTGTATTCTTCTCTCTCCTTCCCACGTATCTAATATATATTTGTTGAAATTCATTTTACATACAATCGTTACACATGTAACATTAGATATTATCAATAGGTAATTAGTTATCAGCTATTTTACTTGTTTTACCGTGTAATATTGAATTTAACAGACTAATTCAAATTCTCATAATTTAGTGGATCATTTGACACTATGCAAATTTAGCCGGCGTTTTGCAGTGTTTATCAATTAGGGGTGGGTTTTTTAGTTTAATTCCGGGTTCGGTTTGATTGATTCGGGTTGAATAAACTTCAACCGATTGGGTTATGTATAGAATATGGTTTGGTTTGGGTCGGTTTAAGTTTGGTTGGTTTGGTTTGGTTCGGTTCGGTTTTTTTGCCCACCCCTATCATCAATTAATCAATTGCGAACATTTAACGTGAAATTATTGGTTTACCTTGTTACAAGTAAATGTAACAATATTTTACAATTTACTCATTGACTCATAAGATGTTATGAAGACAATTATATCTTATGTATATATATTACAGTTACGAGTTACATGTTTTGATACTGGTTAACAATTATTGTATCATATATGAACACATAAATTTACATCTAACATTATTGTTTTCACGGTAAAAAAACATGTTAGATTGATAACAATAATGTATTATATAGATTGTTAAAGGTGTTATTGATTTGCTTAGTGCGCTACACATAAATTTACCCCTAACATTATTTATTACACGATAAAAAACATGTTAGATTGATAACAATATTAAGCTATATAGATTGTAAGAATATGTTATTGATTTGCTTAGTGCGCTACAAATAAATATAACACATTATTAAAATATGTTAGCGGTCTAACAATGAATTGATCTAATTCAGATTTCAAAAATACAACAAACTTATCTCCTTTAATCTTCAATCGAAGACGACATCGAGAACAACAAAAAATAATCAACCCCACATTCATGTTCGTTTACAAGATCGGGGATTTATATTCCTACAATATACACTAACCCTAGAAGCGAAAATAAAGATTTCTTAAAGAATATTTCAATCTTTCACCTTGAAAAAATAAGAGAAGATTCGAGAATGTTTAAAAACGGATTCCATGTGGAGGCTAAAGTGAAGGGTAGAGCGATCAGTGAGATGTGCGGGGGCGGATCACATAGTTGTAGCAACAACCGAGGTTTCGGTTTTGATTCGGTGAAAATCCAAAATTCGGTTTTGATGATTGTAAAGATTGTTCATAGCTCCGGTATTGGATCATCATTATCTCCGATCAAATCTCTCGATGAGCTCCGGCGGCGGCCCTTAAAATATTATGAAGACCAATAGATCTTATGTATATACATTATAGTAATGAGTTACATGTTTTGTTACGGGTTAACAATGATTGTATCATATTATCATATAAGAACACATAAATTTACATCTAACATTATTTTTTACACGGCAAAGAGCATGTTAGATTGATAAATATAATGAGTTATATTGATTGTTAAAGGTGTTATTGATTTACTTAGCGTGCTACACATAAATTTACATCTAACATTATGTTTTACACGGTAACAAACATGTTAGATTGATAACAATAAAAACATTACAAGAAAATTGTTATATTGTGACAAAACATTTCGTCACAATAAAAAATATTTCGTAACAATATAGACATTGTGACGTATTTGTGACGATTTGAGAACGGTTACAATACGATTGTCACAAAAAAAATTTGGTAGCAAAAACATCACAACAATGCGACGAATTTATATAGTAACCACTCTGTCATAAGCAGTAACGATATACAAACGTAACAAAACCGTTACAATTACCAACTAAAAATAACGTCACAAAATCGTCGTATAATGCGACTGTCATAACGTCTTAATTATGTCGCTCATTACGACGGAATTATAGTCTCAAATAGTCTCAAGTGAAGACTGTAAAGTCATCACTGATCTGTCTTCATTTGCGACTATTTAAAGGTCTCAACTTTGTCATGCTTTACCACTAAAATATCGTCACAAATCCGTCTTAATTAGCTACTAATTTGTCATCTCAAATTTGCACAATTCTTTATCAAATTGTCGTCACACTACCATCATAAATTGCTACAGATTTATAATCTTAAATTTGTCACAATTCTTTACCCAAATTTCATCACAAATTCTTTTTAATTTAGCTACTAATTTGTCATCTCAAATTTGCCAAAATTCAGTCACGATTATTAGCTAGGCTATATAGCCTATATGACATTGTAGATATACTTTAATATTTTTTCTTGGAGTACTTAAAAAATATGTAATAACAAAATGATAACAAACTCATGATTTGAAAATAAATAACTAAAAAGCAACATTAAAAGATTATATAGAATATAGTAGCAAGAGCAAACAAACTATTTATGGGAGCTTGTGTTGAGGCAGAAGTTGTCCATAGCTTCACGTAGCTTCTTGAAGAATATATTCTCATCACGACTGCTTTACAATTCAGTTTCAAGCTCTTCCACTCGGTGAGTTAATGTTCCTACTTCTTTAGCTTTTGGGGAAACCGAAAAGTCTCTAAAGGCACTAAAACCTAATTTTGAAGTGCTACCTTGTTTTGATTTTCCAACAATCTATAAGAAAACACAAATAAGAAAAATAAATGGCTATCTCAGATCTGATTGTTAACGAATTAACAATAACAACAAAAAGTACAAGTTTTTTAAATTTACCTTAGAATAGATTTTATATTTCTCTTTTAGGGTAAGACTCTCTACTGTCAAACTCTCTTCACTAGAAGATTCCGTTGGACAAACGTTCTTAAACATATTCAGTTTTGCAATCAATCGGCTCCTTCATCAACATATATTTCATCAGATTTTGGTGTTTTTTTTCCCATGACAGCAATAAAAGAAGAATCTTCATTGTTTGAATCCTACAAACAAAACAGAAACTACCCAATTTGTTAGGGATGACTGCCTAAAACCCCCCCTACTCATTCAACCCTAATTATTTTTCCCTAAACTATTTACTTCTTCATTAAACCCCCCAAACTTATAATTTTCAACTCTAAACCACATAAACTATTTTACTCTGCTTAATTCCACCTCTCTAATCAAAATCATAAAACCAGACCCGTTTTTGAAAAATACCCGACCCGTTTTGAAAAAAAAAAAAACCAGATCTGACTTGAAAAAACCCGACCCGTTTTTGAAAAAAAAAACGGAGTTTAAGTAAACGAAAACACGTTAAATAAACAGTGATTGCCCATAATAAAAAACCCGATCCGACTTGAAAAAACTGACCCGTTTTTTATAAAAAAACGGAGTTTAAGTAAACGAAAACGCGTTTAATAAACAGTGATTGCCCATAATAAAAAACCTGATCCGACTTGAAAAAACCCGACCCGTTTTTTAAAAAAAAACACGGAGTTTAAGTAAACGAAAACGCGTTTAATAAACAGTGATTGCATAATAAAAAACCCGATCCGACTTGAAAAAACCCGACCCGTGTAGCAGATGATGACATGTCGGGGTATGAGCAAGTCGGATTGGGTTTTTTTATTATGGGCAATAACGGGTCGGGTTTTTTCAAACACAAAACCTGAGAACCAAACATCCCCATAATAACGCTAGAAATTCGAATCAACTGCAAAAAACGGGTCGGGTTTTTTCAAGTCGGATCGGGTTTTTTATTATGGAAAATCACTGTTTATTAAACGCGTTTTCGTTTACTTAAACTCCGTTTTTTTTTATTAA
The DNA here is from genome assembly GCA_002933915.1 of Eutrema heterophyllum. NCBI lineage: Eukaryota > Viridiplantae > Streptophyta > Magnoliopsida > Brassicales > Brassicaceae > Eutrema > Eutrema heterophyllum. The sequence goes on along the minus strand of PKMM01027354.1, from coordinate 30,060 downwards.
AAAACAGGTCGGGTTCAAGTCGGATCGGGTTTTTTATTATGGGCAATCACTGTTTATTTAACGTGTTTTCGTTTACTTAAACTCCGTTTTTTTTTCAAAAACGGGTCGGGTTTTTTCAAGTCAGATCGGGTTTTTTTTTTTTTTCAAAACGGGTCGGGTTTTTTTCAAAAACGGGTATGGTTTTATGATTTTGATTAGAGAGGTGGAATTAAGCAGAGTAAAATAGTTTATGTGGTTTAGAGTTGAAAATTATAAGTTTGGGGAGTTTAATGAAGAAGTAAATAGTTTGAGGGAAAATAATTAGGATTATATGAGTAGGGGAGGTTTTAGGCAGTCATCCCAATTTGTTAAAATGAAACATAAACGTTGCTAAAGCAAAAAAAAAAAACGATAGTATCAAACATTATAGATAATTCGTATCATGCAAGCACACGATTCAGATTCAGATTCAGAGCAAGAAATGATTAACCAGACATAAAGCAAAATCGTTTCTGAATTGTTAAGACATAAAGCAAAAGGTGTGATACATGCTGGATGTTTTTCAATACGTACATAATAAGCAGAGACTAGATCGACTCTATATTAACTATATATTGTAAATGAGTTACAGAGAAAAATCTAAGGCATAAGAATAGACAAAATCACTTTTGTTTTAGAAGTGGTCAAACAAAATTATAAGATTGGATTCAATCACACGAATCAGAAAAATAATAAATTGTAACAGAGAGATTCAAACAATTTCCATAACAATTTTGATGAGTTATTGCAAATAAGAAACCGTGAAATCTAAGGGATTAAAGGCGATGGAAAACAAACCTTGAAATCTAGACAGAACTAACGAGAGTAGAGGCCAGACTCGCAGAGGGGGCCGGTTAGGATTTTTAGGGTTAAATTTTTACAATAAGTTATAAAGTTCTTTATATATTAAGGTAGAAAAATTTTCCTTATTGCTTATGACCTTATGAAGTTTTAGTAGACACAATTAGTCACAACCCAAATATCTAATTTTTTTTTAATCACAATTTTCAGCAAATTTTAGGGCGGTTTACACTAATTAAATTTTGGATTTTTGCAGCCTCTGTTGCCCAAGTTTTTGGCAAATCAGACTTGATTTACACAAAAAACTAATTTGTTCTTTTTCGAAAAAAATTAAGTAAACGATTTTTTCTTTGTTAGAGGATATACTAAACAAATGTATTTAAAAACAAAAATCAGAATGTGATGTTAATAGAGTGCCATCAAAGTTCTCTCGTGTTCTTCATTCTCTTTTCCCACCATATATATCTTCATCTTCAACATTGTGGCTCAGTTCCTCATTGTACAACTTTCTTTCATTCACAATGATGATATATAAGTCCATCGTCAGTCACTTGTTTAGCCTTCTCAACAATTATCCTCATAATTAAAAATTGAGAAAAAGGAGAAATCTATGAACGTCTCTTGCCATTTATTTGGCGTCACCACAAACATATACATATAGGCTCCTTCATTTATAGATCATGCATGTTCTAGATATCAGAGAAGCCTGACGAGTTCTCCCTATAACTTCCTGCATCAATTAGGCATTTTCAGCTTAAGCTCTGTACAATTGATCATTTATGTCGTTTTGGAGCAAAAAATACCTAGAAGCTTTCAATACTTCAATCGATTAATTAGTAGTAGACACCGAAAGAGAATGAAACATTTGTTTCAAGTTTTAAGCTTTTTTGGATAACCATTTGTTCATGCATCTGAATTCACAATACCAACATTGTTAAGACCGTACAGATTGATCATGTGAGTCTGATGGAGTTGGCTCTAACATGTTTCTGTCTCTCCTTATGTCAATGTAAGCTACAATTAATCGAGAGGATATACAAGATAGAGAAAACGATTTTGGTTACTGGATATAATAGCTAGCACCAAACCAAATCAAACGAATCATATTCTTCAAAACCAAATGACACATAAAAGCTTGGGTTCCATAACTTTTTGATCAAAAGCTTAACCAAGATAAATTAGAAAAGCCGAAAAATGACATACCAACAAAAAATGTTAATACGGCATTGATTTTATATAATTTGTACAAGCAATTTTCCTTTTCTAATCTTGCTACAGTTTGCGACTATTTTCGCTAGTCACAAAAATGGCAACGTATTATGGTAGAAAATTACATCACAAATCGTGATTGAACAAACGTTAGTAATTAGTCATGAGTTGCTACAGATTTGTGACACCATTTCGTTATAATTTTTAACGAAAAAATTATCAATACTAAATACCATTTAGCGACTAAGGTTTTGTCACTTTATCGTCAGAAACAGAGACTCGTAGCTCAGTCCCAACTTCGTAACCAATTTGTGACGAAAACATTTGGTCAATTTAGGAAATTAGATTAGGTCATAATATCGTCACAATCGTTACACTTAATATTTTAGTCACAATTTCGTCATTAATTGCGACAAATTTCAACTACGACTTATCTCGTCACAATATTGTGACGATACAACTACGAAATTATGACGAAAACTTTGGTCAAAATATCGTAATTAAAACGTCACAAATTTATGACGAATACTTTTCGTCTTAAAAATTAGTCACAATAACTCAATTTTTTTGTAGTGAGAGTTATATAGATTGTTAAAGGTGTTATTGATTTGGTTAGAACGCTACAGATAAATATAACACTTTATTAAATTTGTTACCGGTCTAACCATTGGATTTATAAGACTAATTCATATTTCAAAGATACATGTTATCAAATATGTTAGCAGCATATCGTTGGTTGCTTCGGCGGATTGAGCACGAAGACGGTTTTCCTCGCGAAGAAAGCCGAGAAGGGATCTTCGGTCGGCGGCGGAGAGGTCGAAGTGAGTGGACCGGCGTAAAACCAAGCCATCATCGATTTTCGATTGAAAGTTCAGATCTGAGCGGTGGCAATCAGTTTCCCGAAAGGTGATTTTCGAAGGAATTCTTTCTCGTCTTCATCTAACGTCGCGAGAATGTTGTTAATGGTTTTGGTTTTGTGGTAGGAATTAACTCTGTCGTCGCTTCCGGTAACTCTGTCGTCGCCATAACCTTCATACCAAAAAAAAAGGATTAGTCTTAGAACATCGATTGGTTTGAAATCGGGAATTATATGGGTCGACACAAACCAGAATGCCGGGAATGCTTATGGTTAGTCTGATAATCGAGTTTTGAATTAAATAGATGATTATTTGGGTCGGATTCTCACCGTTTCGTTGCAACACTTGTTTGGGGTCGGAATCAATGTTGATTTGTAAAAGCAAGTCATGCATGAGGATGGTGTTGATCTAAAAGCCAATTTATCTTCTGATGAAAAAAAAATAGTCGTTTTATGTTTGGATAACCGAAATGGTGAATGAAAAAATGTGCCTAGTAATATTAATGACAGTATAAATATCTCTCTCTATGTATACAATTATGGATGTTGTATCTACTTATACTGACACAATATCTCATAAAATCTACCTAGTGCGTAGATGCTGTAGGGAGTTTTTTGTATTAAAAATTTTGAAATAATGTATTGAACAAGGTTTGGTTATATTACTAATTTTCATTTGTTTCTTAATCATCTAGTGCAATTGCTCTACTCTAAAACTAATCAAAACATTTGTCTTCTTGTTGGTAAATGAATAAGGGACTAGACCCAAATATTTGGTATAAATGGGCTAAAAGGCCCAATACTGAATAAGACCAACTTCAAAATACCTTCAGATAAAACGCAGCATTTCAGAGGCTCTTAAACCCCCAATTTTCATGAAATTGCATTGTTGCTTAAACCCTATTGGCACTGTATCTTCTTCGTTTCTGTCTGGTCGAAGCAGCAGCAGCCATGTACAGATCAAAAACAGTCCTGTCTTCTCTTCGAAAAGCTTACCACTCAAAGATCTCGACTCGGTCGTATCTAAGCCGAGCTCAGGTGGGTTTTTCCTCAAACTCGTCTTCGCCATTCGATTCTCTTGCAATCCCTAGTCGCTTTCCGTGGCAATTCCGCTCTTTTTCTTCAAAACCAGAGTCTATGCTTCAGTTAGTACTGGAAAATGATTGGTCCAGGGAAGTAGAGGAAGGATTGAGGAAACCGGATATGCCTTTAACCCACGAAACCGCAATCTACGTTCTTAGGAAATTAGATAAGCACCCAGAGAAAGCTATAAGCTTTCTCGATTGGGTTTTCAGAGAATCAGGGCTTAGTCCAAGTTCTCCACTTTATAGCACGATGTTGAGGATTTTAGTGCAGCAGAGATCCATGAAGCGATTTTGGATGACTCTGAGCGATATGAAACTAGGAGGGTTTTATATGGATGAGGAAACCTATAAGACCGTCTATAGTTTGCTTAATAAGGAGAGTTCGAAAGCGGATGCTGCAGCTGTGGCTCATTTTTACGAGAGAATGCTTAAGGAGAACGCAATGTCTGTTGTTGCAGATAATGTTTCTGCTGTTGTTTCAAAAGTGGATTGGAGTTGTGAGGTTGAGAGGGAATTGCAGGAAATGAAACTTGCTTTGTCGGATAATTTCGTTATCAGGGTGTTGAAGGAACTAAGGGATCATCCCTTGAAAGCTTTGGCATTTTTCCATTGGGTCGGTGGTAGTTCTTCTGGTTATAAACACAGTACCATTACTTATAACGCAGTGTTGAGGGTATTGGCCAGGCCTAATTCGGTTGCAGAATTTTGGAGTGTTGTTGATGAGATGAAGGCCGCAGGGCACGAGGTGGATCTTGACACTTACATAAAGGTTTCAAGACAGTTTCAGAAATCTAGAATGATGACCGAGGCAGTTAAGCTTTATGAGATTATGATGGATGGTCCGTTCAAGCCATCTATTCAAGATTGTAGTCTTCTTTTGAGGTCCTTATCGGCTGGTCCCAACCCTGATTTGGATTTGGTATTTCGGGTTTCAAGAAAATATGAATCAACTGGGAAGTCTCTCTCAAAGGCTGTTTATGATGGAATTCACAGGTCTTTAACCAGTGTAGGGAGATTTGAAGAAGCTGAGGAAATCATGAAGGCTATGAGAGATGCGGGTTATGAGCCGGATAACATTACATACAGCCAACTCGTGTTTGGGCTTTGTAAAGCTAAGAGATTAGAAGAAGCATGTGGTGTCCTAGATCAAATGGAAGCGCAAAGATGTTTTCCCGATATAAAAACTTGGACTATTCTGATCCAAGGGCACTGCAAAAACAATGAAGTGGATCAGGCGTTCGCGTGTTTTGCGAATATGCTAGAGAAAGGGTTTGATATCGACTCTGATCTGCTTGATGTCTTGGTAGATGGGTTTCTTAGCCAAAACAGGATCGAGGGTGCGTGCAAATTCCTTATGGAAATGGTGAGAAATGCCAATGTAAAGCCTTGGCAAAGCACTTACAAGGGTCTTATAGACAAGCTGCTTGAAATCAAGAAGGGCGAAGAGGCGCTAGATCTTCTTCAGATGATGAAGAAGCAAAATTACCCTGCTTATGCAGAACCTTTTGATGGATACCTTGCAAAGTTTGGGACTTTGGAAGACGCTAAGAAGTTCTTGGATGTGCTAAGCTCAAAGGATTCTCCTTCCTTTGCAGCCTTTTTTCATGTTATCGAAGCTTTCTACCGAGAAGGAAGATTCGCTGATGCGAAAAATCTTGTCTTCATATGTCCCCATCACTTTAAAACACACCCTAAAATAACTGCACTCTTCGGTGCAGCTTGAGGTAAATCCTCAAACCTCTCTGGATTTAGATTCTTTAACACTCATTTCCCGAATTATGTCGTTTCCTCTCTTCTACCTGTTTGCATGTTGCACGGGCCGCAGGGCTATGAAGATATGATGTAGTTTATACTTTATAGTAAGCTGATTTTGTAGGCTTTGTTGATGGAACTGAAGGATGTTGTGGGATTGTTCATAAACAGTTTGCATTTCTTTTTTGAAACTGTTGACCTCTCTCTGTCTCTTGTTTTTTCATTAGTGAAAGGAAAATTTGATTTTCATTCAGAGAATGCAGTCATTGGACTAATTTCTTCGCCTCAAATGTATTATTTTCTTAACTCATTTACAAAAGAAGTGCTGAATATAAATTTGTGGTGAACCTCTGTTCGAATTTTCGTTTCATCATCGATGCGTTTTGGCAAAGAATTCGATGGTGTGTGAATTTGTTGAATCCGTGTAATTATGCTTCGATTAATTTGATTGGGTCTTGCTCAAATCATGGTAGATTGGGACCAAAATAGGTTAAGTTATAAGTATTATTTCAAGACATCTGGTAAGAATTAGAGAGCAAATGAAGAGTCTTTCTCTTTGCTTTCATCTTTTTGATAGCAACTAAGTTATATAGATCATGGAGAACAATTTTGTGAAGGAGCTCTGTGTATTTAATCTCAGATGTTTCTAAGTTGGAGACTTTGTTACTTGATTTAGAATGGAAATGCATTCAAATACTCATAACTCGTTATTTTGAGGAAGGGTGATTTTGCAATGCTAAAATTTCTTTATGTAAACCCAACCCCATAAAATTTTGTTTGAAACAATCATAGTCTTAGTAATCAGCCGGATAACAAAAGTAGTTTTCAACATTTAGGCGGTTAATCGAGGATTGATTAGTAGTGTTATGTGGCCGGATCAAGTTTATTTTTTTTTAAAAAAATACGGTATATTTTGAACCGATATTTATTAAACCGGGTCTAAATGAACCGGTTTTAAGGCCTATCGCCGCATTTATTACCGGAAAAACTAACAAAGCAGAGGAGAAAATGAAGATTCCAGAAGAGAAAAAGAAATTGAAGATCCAGAAAATGATGCAAAGGGAATAACTTTTGACATGGAACCGGTTTATTTGATGGTGAGCTTTTTCGGTACGTATCTAATCTTGTATGTTATAGCGACCGTGATGCTGACGTTTAACCAGTTTATTCGCACCAAAGTTAGATTTGTGTCCATTTTCGCCTTACATTTTCTATTCCTTCAATTTTTTTTACCTGAAAAAGGCTTAGTGACACAGTGACATGATTATGACATTGGTTTGTCTTTTAATTAGATCCAACGATTTCGAGTAAATCGAATTTGTCAAGAAATGGTAATCAAACTTTAAACATATATTATAAAAAAAAACACAAAAATCTCTTAAAAACAGTCTTTCTAGGTGTAAACATAACTCATTTCAAGCTTGTTCCACTCGCTCCGATTTTTGTTTTTTTTTCGAACTTCGGCCCGGTCTTATGGCTGACCTATGAACCAAAACCTTCTATTATTTCGTATCCAAACACGGTTAACTTCTATACTATTAAAACATATTCCATCCGTTTAATAAAAAATGTCATTTTAAGGTTTTATTTTTGTTTCATAAAATGTGTCGTTTTATGGTTTCAATGCATAATTTTGAACAAAATCTCAATTTTAACCTTATTGTTTTAGTGTATTAATTAGAGAGAGAAAATTGTTTAGTGTATTAATAAGGGATAATATGAAATTTATAGTAGTTTTTTTAATATGTGTGAAATATGTCAAAATGACACTTTTTGTGAAACAGATGGAAACAGATGGAGTAAGTTTTTTTAGAATCGGTTTTCAAACACTTTTTATTTTTTTTTAAATAAATTTAACTTATTGCCAAATATGTATTAAACATATTGCCAAATATTTATTAAATCTATTATATATTAGCTCACGATTGTTGACATGTGAGCAATATTTTATTATTTTCTTATCTATATAAATATGATGTTCATGTAACACAAAAATAGACAACACATAAGTAATAAGAAAGATATTATCTCTTTCCTTCTCTTACTCTCTCATGCGTCTCTCTATCGATTACAACAAATATATAATATTATATAGTATATACAAACACATCACACCTTATATATTATTCTTATATTATATCTTATAACACATTATCAGCACGATCGTCTCATGATCCGTTCATATACCGAAAAAGCACGATCGTTTCCCCGACCCGTTCATATACCGAAAAAGTTATCATGTCAAACTTGACAAAGCACGAGATTACTGCCCTTGATATTTCTGGAAAAAATTATATGACATGGGCAGTAGCTGCAAAAATGCACCTCAAAAGAAAAAAACTTCTTAATACCATTGATGCGTCATAAACGACATCGGATGAGAACAAGGCAAATGCCATGATATTTTTGTTCCACCACATCCATGATGGACTAAAAGACCAATACATCACAAAAGAAGATCATGCAGATCTCTGGAAATCACTCAAAGATAGGTTTGATCACCAGAAATACGTGATCTTACCAAAAGCCAAACATGAGTGGCTGAATCTGCGGTTCCAGGATTATAAAAGTGTTGGTGAATATAATTCCACTTTGTTCGGGATCACCTCCAGGATGGTGTTATGTGGAGAAGAAGTAAGCAATTATGATATGATCGAGAGAACACTCCAAACATTTCATCCTGGAAATGTAATCCTACAACAACAATACCGGGCAAAAGGGTACACTCTTTACTCAGAGTTGATTCAAACCCTCCTTGTTGCTGAACAAAATAATGAGCTTGTGATGTTGAACCATCAGACTCGTCCAACTGGATCAGCTCCATTCCCAGAAGCGAATGTTGTAGCATCCAGTTACAGTAATTGGCAACAACATGGACCCGATATAGACTGTGGTCGTAGTCGAGGACGTGGACGTGGACGTGGACGTGGTCGAAGCCAAGGAAGAGGATTTTATTTTAATAATTTCAATACTGGGAGAATTGATAAAAATTCTCAAGAAAATAAAGTTGGAAAAACTGTGAACAAGCATTATGAAACTGCTTGTTACAGATGTGGCATGAAATGACATTGGTCCAATACATGTCGTACACCAAGGCATTTGGCCGATCTGTATCAAAAATCCCAAAAGGGAAAAGAAAAGGAAGGTGAAACCAACTTCATCTCTGATGAATCCGGACCCTCTTTCGATGGTATTGATAATGATGCACATCTCGATCTTTCTTATTTTCTCGTTGATGCTGAGGATATCAACGCCCAACAAGTTAACTAAAATAAGCTATTTTTTTTCTTTTTATAAATTTGTGTTATATGTATTTTTGTTATAAAAGTGTGTTGTAAAATAAGCTATTAATGCATTTTTTATGAATAATTTAAATCCACAATATGTCAAGATCTGAGATTCGGGATGGAGATTTATGTCTAGCAGACAGTGCCACAACGCACACAATACGTAAAGATAAAAAGTACGTCTCCTCTCTAAATTTAAAAAATTCCGCTGGAAGAGTGAATACTATATATGGGAATGCAAAGATTATCATGGGCTCTGGAAGAGCTTGTTTTTCAATGCCAAGGGGAACAAAGTTTGAAGTGCAAGATGCACTATATTCCCCTAAATCCCAGAGAAACTTAATAAGTTTCAGAGATATCCGCAGAAATGGATATCATATAGAAACCATGAATAAGAATGGCATTGAATATCTTTGCATCACATCACTAATTCCGGAAAGGAAAGTTATATTAGAGGAACTACCACCATTATCCTCCGGATTATATCACAAAGATTCATATAGTTGAATCATATGTTACAGTAAACCCGAAGTTTACTAACTAGTACATTTAAAGTGTGGCATGAAAGGCTTGGCCACCCTGGTTCAGTCATGATGAGAAAGATTGTGCAAAATTCGAATGGCCACCCGTTGAAAACCCAGAAGATTTTTCAATCGAGAGAATTTTCATGTAATGCATGTTCTCAAGGAAAACTCATAATTCGGCCATCACCATCCAAAATTAGGAATGAATCTCCAGTATTCTTGGAAAGAATACATGGTGATATATGTGGGTCTATCCACCCACCATGCGGGTCATTTCGATATTTTTTTATATTGATTGACGCATTCAGTAGATGGTCACATGTGTGTCTATTGACAACACGAAATACGGCTTTCTCAAAATTCATTGCCCAAATAATCAGGTTGAAAGAACAATTCCCTGAATACGCCATAAAGAAAGTTAGGCTTGATAACGCTGGTGAATTCACTTCACAAGCCTTTAATAATTATTGTATGTCAATGGGAATCGATGTTGAGCATCCGGTCCCCCATGTATATACACAAAATGGCATGGCTGAATCTTTGATTAAGCGTCTGCAACTCATTGCTAGACCATTAATATTGAAAACAAAGCTCCCAATTTCTATATGGGGTCATGCTATCTTGCATGCTGCGTCACTGGTCCAGTTAAGACCAAGCGCATATAATAAACATTCTCCTTTACAATTAACATCTGGCCAGGAGCCAAATGTATCCCATCTCTGTGTTTTTGGTTGTGCGGTTTATGTTCCTATAGCCCAACCGCAAAGAACAAAAATGGGGCCACAATGGAGATTGGGTATATACGTTGGTTATACATCACCAAGTATAATTATGTACCTTGAACCGCAAACTGGTGATATGTTTACAGCTCGTTTTGCCGATTGCCATTTTAATGAAGATGAATTTCCAGTGTTAGGAGGAAGAATTAAAGAGATTCCAAAAGATATTACATGGTGCACACCGTCTTTGTTGTACCTAGACCCCCCTACAAATCAACGCGAACTCGAAGTTCAGAAACTCGTACACTTACAAAATATGGCAAATCAGTTACCATATGCGTTCACCGATACAAAAAGGGTGACAAAATCATATATACCTGCTGCGAATGCTCCATCAAGAATTAACATTCTTGAAGAACTCGATGGGAATATAGAAAATGAACCCAAAATTCAGTTGAAAAGGGGGAGGCCAATTGGTTCTAAAAACAAAAATCCCTGAAAGAAAAATAAATTGGGATAACAAAATGAAAAGGTTCCCGAAGAACCATATAAAGAAAAATGTCCCGAAGACATATATGAAAATGTTCAAGGAGAACCACATAAAGAGATTCATCCAGAAGATGAACATGATACAGAAAAACATGAGATTTCCATCAACTATGCCCAAGACGGAAAAATATGGGATAGAAATGAAATAGAAGATAATGATGAAATTTTCTCATTCTCTGTATCCAAAGACATTGAAAGTGATGATCCAGACCCAAGGTCTGTATCAGAGTGCCATAAAAGACCCGATTGGGAGAAATGGCAAATGGCCATGAAAAATGAATTATTTTTCCTCAATAAAGGAAATGTTTTTGGACATATTGTCACTACACCCAAAGATGTAAAACCGGTTGGGTACAAGTGGGTTTTTGTGCGAAAAAAAAATGAGAAAAATGAAATCACAAGATATAAAGCGCGACTTGTGGCACAAGGTTTTTCTCAAAGACCGGGAATTGATTATGAAGAAACATATTCCTCGGTTATGGATGCAATTTGATATGTGTCATTTTTGCATGCTTTAAACCCCTTATTTTGGTGTGTTTTGTCCTCATTCGTACATTCGTTGTAACATATCCATTCATAAGTGTCTCATTTAGCTTTAGGAGTGTGTTTTAGAGTCTTAGGTTGTGCATTTGCATGTACATACCATTTTGAGTCGTTTTCAGGTACTTATGGAGTTAGTAGGATGTGGAGAACCGACATGGAAGGACAACGGGGCAAGAAAGAAGAGGAAAAGATGTCGGAGTCCCTGAGAAGCCGTTTTATCGGCCACCTGGTCGATAAAAGGGACCGGTAGAATGCCCATCTCGTGCAAAGAAGATTTGCATCTTCTGGTAAGGTTTTATCGGCCACCTGGCCGATAAACCCAACCGATAAAAAGGAAGATCACCAAGCCGAGGACGTCGAGTTTCTGTCAGGTTTCTGTGAAGGTTTTATCGGCTACCTGGCCGATAAACTAACCCGATAAAGAAAGAGGATCACCAAGCCGAGGACGTCGAGTTTCTGTCAGGTTTATGTGAAGGTTTTATTGGCCACCTGGCCGATAAACTAGCCCGATAAAGAGGAGGATCACCAAGTCGAGGACGTCGAGTTTCTGTCAGGTTTTTGTGAAGGTTTTATCGGCCACTTGGCCGATAAAACCAACCGATAAAATGGAGGCTTAAATTTCAGAAGTCAAAAACACACGACCCAGCCTCCAAAAATAGTTCCTAAAACGTGTTTTTTACTATTTGGCCCACTATCTCTTCTTCTTTGTCGGCCAGACTTGTATAATAACTGGTTTTTAGACCAGAAAGACCAACTTTTATGACTTTTAACAAAAAAACCTCTTGAGAGAAAACCCTTGTTCTTAATTAAAGATTGGAAATCCTTTGAAGATCTAGTGAAGTTTTCTTCAATCTTCTTATACTTTTCTTCCTACTTTGCTTATGGCTTTCATTTGTATGGTTTATATTTGTGATTTAACTATGTGTGAGTAGTTCTTTTAGGGTTCTTGGGTGAAGTAGATTAGGGTGATTCTGGGTTTGTTCTTGATGTTTAGGAATTAGATTACTTGAAATTCTTATTCATTAAGTGTTCTTAATGCTAGATTGACCTTGATCTAGAACCTAGGGAGTTTCATCACCCGGAAGGAGTTTGATGAAAGTCTTGAACGAATTTAATGAATGCTTTTCATATCTTAGCCAACGGAAGTTGTAGTCTAAGGTGAATTGTGGCTATTTAGACTTGATTTTAATGCTTGTTAGTCATAGAATCGTGAACGGAAGTTTATGACGGTTTATGACTAAGAAAGGGGTTAATACCATTGACATGGATTAATCTTTAGTAGTGATTTAAGGCCTAAGGAGGTATTTAGTTAAATGTCTGAGCATTTCGAATAGACGCAAGGATCACCCGAGTCGTTAACTTTACCCGATGATTTGTTTATCTAAATCGATATTAAACGTTTTCTTGTTTGCTTTGCTTTTCATTTTATTGAAATTCATATCGTGTTCTGTAACTTGTTAAATTTCTGTATGTTTCACTTGTTCGATAAACACTTAACCCCGATTATCGCTTAGATTAGATAGCGTCTTGTATTCTTAGTGTGTCGTTCTTATTTCCTTGTGGATTCGATCATTAAGTGCTGCAATGACATGCCATTAGATTGAGGCATTGTGCACAACGGGTAATTGTGCGGACCGCAAAAAGTCCACTATCACAATTACATTCAGATTTTTAATGAGCCTTGCGGCATCTAAAAATCTAGAAATGTATCTTATGGATGTTGTGACAGCATATCTATATGGATCACTTGATAATGATATATATATATATATGAGGATCTCAGAAAGATTAAAAATGCATGCAGCATTACACTCAAAACCTAGAGAGATATGTGCGATCAAATTACAGCGATCACTTTACGGATTAAAACAATCTGGACGCATGTGGTATAACCGCTTAAGCGAATATTTGCAAAAGAAAGGGTATGTGAATAATGTAATTTTCTCTTGCGTCTTTATTAAGAAATCCTCATCAGGATTTGTTATTATTGCTGTGTATGTTGATGACATGAACATCATTGGAACTCAAAAGGAAATTGATGATATAAGAACTCATATGAAAGAAGAGTTCGAAATGAAAGATATCGGACAGACAAAATTTTGTCTTGGACTTCAGATAGAGCATTTTCGAGATGGAATATTCATTCATCAATCAAATTATACCAAAAGGATCCTAAAACGCTTTTATATGGATAAAGCAAATCCCTTGAGTACCCCGATGGTCAATAGATTGCTCAATGTTGAAAAAGATCCATTCCGACCTTGTGAAGATAACGAGGAAGAGTTAGGTCCTAGAGTACCTGATATGAGTGCTATAGGAGGACTTATGTATCTTGCAAATTGTACCCGACCAGATATAGCATTTGCTACAAATCTACTTGCAAGATATAGTTCGTCACCTACGCGCATACATTGGAATGAGATAAAACATATATTTCGTTATCTTCAAGGAACGATTGATTTGGGATTATTTTATCCTCAAAATTCTAAATTTGGCTTAGTTGGTTTTGCAGATGCATGATATTTATCAGATCCGCATAAATCTCGGTCGCAAACTGGATATGTTTTCACCATTGGAGGAACTGCAATCTCATGGCGATCCCAAAAACAAACTTTGGTCGCCACTTCTTCAAATCAAGCATAAATTATTGCATTTCATGAGGCATGTAGAGAATGTGTATGGCTCAGATCCATGACTCAACACATTCAAGAAGCCACTGGAATAATCACCAGCAAAGAGCCAACAATCTTGTATGGAGATAACGCTGCATGCGTTGCCCAGACAAAAGAAGGCTATATCAAGAGCGACAGAACAAAACATATTCCTCCTAGATTTTTCTCTTACACTCAAGAGCTCGAGAAAAATCAAGAAGTGGATATCCGATATATTCGCTCAAGTGATAACGCAGCAGATTTATTTACCAAGGCGCTTCCTACTACAACATTCAAGAAACATATTCAAAGTANCAATTTTGGCAATAAGTTCTTTCACATTAAAAATAATGAAAAATAAGTAAAGAAAGAGAAATGAAGAGAGATTCGAAGGGAAAACGATCAATTTCTCCACGAAAAATCACTTATCTAGCTAGATCTCCACCGATATATTCTCTCGGTTTACATCCCCACGAAATGAAAGTTAAAGATGTAAATCCCCCCCCCCCCAAAAAATAAATTCGAGATTTAAATTCCCACATAAGAAAAGTTCTAAACTTAATTCCCCATATAGCTTGGTTTAAGATGGTTTACTGTTTTGTAATCGTGGTTAATCATCTAAAATCTGACTTTTAACCGATTACGACCCGATTAAATTTCTAAACCAGTTATTATGACCCATATCCGATTTCTAACCAAGAATCTTCTTATTATTATATTTTTAAAATTTTAATTAATAAAATAAAAAATACAAAAGAAAAAAAAAAATCTACTTCGATGCTTAAATGCCGACTCCTTCATCACCGCCATAATTCCGCTTCTCCTCCGCCTAGCCGCTGATTTCCCTTGTCGGAAACCATGGTGCGAATTATCTAAATCCGATTAGCCGGCGCGTCGAGACCATGCGCGTCGCCGTTGGCTTCGAATCCGTTCGTCGAGGCGTTTTAGGGGCCGGAGATGTGGGCGAAATTGACGGGGAAAGGGGAAGGTGAATGAGGTTTTGAGTGGAGATCGAGAACGATTCCTCGATCTAAGCTCACCCTAAACCAGTTATTATGACTCCTTCCTCTGTCGTGAACCAGACAACGATTCCTCCATCCCTCCGACTCCTTCCTCCATCGCCGCCGCAATTGAGTATCAACTTCATCACCGTCAGCATCCACCACCACAAGCAGCTCCTCCTCCTTGTGCTTAGATACTCTCGTTGTGTGTATCTCTCAACATTTCCTCACAAAAACTTCCTTTGTCCAAACACTTCATGTAATATATATTATTATTCTAGTTTTTTAATTGCATTAGAAGCTCCCAATCCAAGAGTCACTTTCCTGTGTGTTGATTATCAGTTCCTCTGTTAAGTTCAGAATCTCATGGTCGATGGACCAAGATTCAAGGCCTCTGTATTAACTTTTAGTTCGGTCGAGACCATGCGCGTCGCCGTCGGCTTCGGATTACACGTGTAGCAAGCAATCGCCGCGGATCAAGACGCATGAAGATCTGACGGCAGCGAGGAGAACCCAAAGAACGGCGAGAGCAGGCTCGACCACCTTGGAATAAGCTCAATCACAATCTCTCCCTTTATATCTCTCTCTCTGGCTTTGAGATCATTTTTTTTTTTATCTTCTGCATCTAGTTTCTGTAATTCGGATCTCATGATTCGAAGTTTCTTCAAGCAACAACAATAAGCAAAAAACAAAAAGAAAAAANTTTTTTTATCTTCTGCATCTAGTTTCTGTAATTCGGATCTCATGATTCGAAGTTTCTTCAAGCAACAACAATAAGAAAAAAAAATTGAATTCGTGAGAGATCATAGAAAATATTTAAGATTTATGTTGGATTCGACATTAAAATCACATGAAGCGTTCTTGGGGATTTTGGGGAAATTGGGTTTTTGGGTCGAGTAGTGCGTCGGGTCGGGTTTTAGTTTGGATCGGGTTTTTTCGGTTTAGTTTTAGGGTTTGATGGTTTATTCACGGGTTTAGAGTACAAACCATCAAAACCGACAATTGTGGGGATTTAAATCTCGAACTTATTTTTCGGGGGAATTTACATCTTTAACTTTCATTTTGTGGGAATGTAAACCTAGGGAATAGATCGGTGGGGATCTAGTTAGATAAGTGATTTTTCGTGGGGAAATAGATCGTTTTCCCTCGCATCTTATATATTATTCTTATATTACATTTTATAACATTATAAATTTAAAAATCACAAATTAAATATATTTGAATCAGTAACACGTTTTTATTATTCATTTCACATTTTATATATTATAAAAAAATATACAAGAATCTAGTTATTGGTTTAAAATAGCGATTCAATTTTACTTGACTTGGATTCGGATTGGAAAGTGATGTTGAACTGGAACACGAAGAATAATTTCATTCCGATTTATTAATAAGAGATGATTCTTAATATAGAAAGATCATGGACTAGAAATCTAAATTTTTAAAATAACTAAATGACAAAAATTGTTGTCTTTTGTAGCTTCAAGTTATAATATTGTTTGTGCTTTTCTTTTTTGTTCTCACGTATTGTTTGCGTTATCTTTTTCACATACTGTATGTGTTAATGTTGTATTAACATTACATTATGAACATGTGCAAGTTGATCAACAACTTTTCAATTCCACGTTTTGGTCCTCCTAAGGTTGTTGTCGCCTATAAATAAGTAGTCAAACAACTGTTGCTTAACCATTTCTCAGGATCTCTTTGTGGAATAAAAGACTGTTACATCTTCGATTGTCATTTTAGCTTAATCGTAGTCTTAATTGCGTTCTTAGTCAAGACTTTTCACAGTAAATTCGTATTTAATAAATTTTTGACTTTGGTCTTTTGGACTAAATTAATATTCCACCCTCGAATTTAATTTTTATTGCGTTTCTCAGGACCTTGGTCAAGTCGTTTTGACAATAATATTTACTGGCTTTGGTCATTTAGATTCGAATTAAATTCGTGTTTAAGGCCTATTCCAAGATTCAAACTTCAATTCAACCGCTAATGTCTATACAAGTATTATACTCCCTATTTTATGGTTTTTGCCTTTGAGAAAGGTATCACTGAATTGGGAAAAAAATATTCATCTACGTCATGCCGACTAGACGTGGATAAAATACGCAAATACCAAATTAATTTACAAAAATAAATGAAAAATGAAAGGAGGGCAAAACCTCTCCCAAGGGGAAAGAAAAAAAAAGACAAATAAACCTTCAGAGTCAGAGTCTAACAAGCACACACGTGTGAGTAAACACATCCACTGATCCACGAGACACACACGTGCACTCGCGTCTGACATCGACACGTTTCACGTCTGGAACGGTCGCAACGTACCACGTATTGAAAAAAACAGACGTTGTACGTTTCCCACATATCTTAACAACAAAGATAACGGAAGATAAACGGCCGGTGAAAAATCTCCGTCTTCTTCTCTGTTTCATTTTTCACCGATCATGTTTCCGACCTCAAATTTTAGTAATTTCCTTAATNCTTTTCACAGTAAATTCGTATTTAATAAATTTTTGACTTTGGTCTTTTGGACTAAATTAATATTCCACCCTCGAATTTAATTTTTATTGCGTTTCTCAGGACCTTGGTCAAGTCGTTTTGACAATAATATTTACTGGCTTTGGTCATTTAGATTCGAATTAAATTCGTGTTTAAGGCCTATTCCAAGATTCAAACTTCAATTCAACCGCTAATGTCTATACAAGTATTATACTCCCTATTTTATGGTTTTTGCCTTTGAGAAAGGTATCACTGAATTGGGAAAAAAATATTCATCTACGTCATGCCGACTAGACGTGGATAAAATACGAAAATACGCAAATACCAAATTAATAATTTACAAAAATAAATGAAAAATGAAAGGAGGGCAAAACCTCTCCCAAGGGGAAAGAAAAAAAAAAGACAGATAACCCTCAGAGTCAGAGTCTAACAAGCACACACGTGTGAGTAAACACATCCACTGATCCACGAGATACACACGTGCACTCGCGTCTGACATCGACACGTTTCACGTCTGGAACGGTCGTAACGTACCACGTATTGAGAAAAACAGACGTTGTACGTTTCCCACATATCTTAACAACAAAGATAATGGAAGATAAACGGCCGGTGAAAAATCTCCGTCTTCTTCTCTGTTTCATTTTCCACCGATCATGTTTCCGACCTCAAATTTTAGTAATTTCCTTAATTTCTCATCACAACCAACACATCATCGACCATATAAAAACTCTAAATTTCTCCCCTTTTTTTCAAATTTTTTGTTTTAAAAACTCTGCTTCTTAGTTATCTATAAGACCGTATTTAGATTTTGACCGTCAACGTCAATGCCAGATGAGCTTGGAGTCTCTGTTGTGCACACCGCATTTACAGCAATGAGAATATTCCTCCGCTCGTAGACGAAATATTCTACTTGGAGGATTCTCCGTCGGATCCACACAATACCGAGGTTGTAGAAACCTTCTGTACGCCGGAGATTTCGGCGGAGAAGGTGAAGCCACGACGGAGAAAGGCGATTTCGGTGACAGATCGCCGACGCTCGATCGTGGCGAAATGAGCTTAGGAGGCGACAAAATTGCTCGGATCTTGTCTCCGTGGACGCGATCGTATTCCTCCACGATGTTGGCGAGATCCTCGTCTGATTTGACGGAGATCAGTGTCTCGAGATCTCCGTCTGGTAATTGGCACTTCAAATCAACGGAGTATCCACAGAATTCCTCCAATTTCACCATCAGCTCTGAGGAAGAGAGAATCAAAATCAAAATCAAAATCAAACTCACTTTCTTTGAGAAATTGAAATCAAATTTGGGGGAAATTTGAACGGACCTGTGAAAGAGATGGAATGGTTAACGGAGAGCACTCTGGTGAAACCGCCGACGTAACGGAGCTTCCCATCGATTGAACGAGGATGGATTCGGCCGCCGTAACTACAGAGGAACTTGAGACTGCTTCCACCGTTCTTCCTTGCCTGATTATCAGCCACAACCACCATTGTTAGGAGTTTCTCGAAAGAAGAAGCTTCTGGAATTTCAAAGTTTCTGAGTATTTTTGAGTTTTTTTCAGTGGTTTCTTTGGCTTAAACCGAGAAAAATGGGGGTCGAAGGGACCGTATTTATAACTAGGAAATGACGTCATAGTGGGACCCAATCGTATGTGAAATATTCGTTTCATTTGTTGGACATTACGGGGGTGTTTTGGACAATTGGGTTATTACTAATCGAATATTCTTTATTTCTTTCATTGCATTAAGCAAAGAAATCGATTTGGTGTATTTCTCAAGTAATTTAAAGTGGCTTCATAATGGCTATAATTATTAATTAATGTCGATTCGTTCGTACAACCTCAAATCTTCCCATGTGAATGAATGAATCGTGTTTTTTTTTTTTAATTACGGAATAGAATAAAGATATCATGCTAATGAATTGTTTATATTTTCTTCGAATTTTGTTCGTTTGCAATATAACTTGAAGCTTAACTTCAGATTTACTCAATGTTCGGTTTCAGCATTTCAATATATAAAGAATATCGTATATGATTCGCTGTTTGGATTAAAGCTGATATGTACTACACTCTCCATATGATTTGATAAAAAATGCAAAAATCTAATAGAAAGTCTATTAGCTTTTTTTCTTTTTTTTTTTTTTTTAATGGAAGATTTCGAACCAATGGAAAAGTCGGGATATTCTTAATATTTAAGATGTTTAGAAATTTACAATGTCCAGCTATGACTGAAATCTTAGTTTCCAAACCTTTTAATAACTGGACCACCATGAATTTATCATATGTTTGCAACTAAAAGACAATTAAACTTTTTTTTATCGTTTACTTTGCCATCTATTAAATTACTTTGAACTATAATTTTGTAAAGCCTTTTCATTATGCAGTGAAACTTTGATCTCAATACTTTGATAATTTATTATTATCAATACAGTCGCTGAGTCGCATAAATGTGTGTTTGCTAGTTTTAAATATGTGAAGATACATTGTGAGATGTTTTCTCACACACAGCCATGCATTTTGATCACATTACAAAAATGATTTACGTGTATATCCTTGTATTTATGTGTATCTAGAGTGAATGTGAGAAAGATGTTCATACATTGTGTTACTCATTATCATGTTAGGAATGAACAAGTTTTATTGTGTATCGATGATCAAGTTACGATTGGAAATCTACAATTCTTCATCCTTCTAATCTTTACGATTGGAAATCGGACTAGTGATTTCCGGGTTAGTTTTTTCCTATGAAGTATGATGATCTTAAGATTCTCATCTCATATCTGTAGGCGGAAGTGGACATGGAGACGAGCCAAAATCCACGCATTTGAAGTGGCATTCCAAGTTACGAATCAGATTCTGACGATGACTGATGTTTTATCGGATAAGGCCAATGGTAAAGTGTGATGAACAGTTTTAGGATACAGAAGGATTCTTCATGCTTAGTTTTACAAACATTTTACATAACATTTTAGAAGGATAGGTGTATAGACATATATGGATCCAAGAAATCAACATTGTAAATAATATTCCTTGAGGCTGTTGAGAATGAAAACAGAGCGCCTCCTTCATTTCTTACCCTGCAACGAGTAGAACATGTATTGGTGTTCTGTTGGAGACTGTAGGCTACATGTTAACTTAACAATTAGCACACACACAAAATTGTTTTAACCACTAAAATATTACTACTAGTCGGAACTATTTTTTAACCGCTTCGAAGATCACAAAACAACTAAAGTGGTCTGATGAGATGGTGCGTCGATAAAGTGTTAAGAAAACATTTTAACACAGTTATAAACCGTTTTGAATTTAAGGCATTTAAGTTAGTACTATCAAAACTTTTTACAAAAAAAAAACTGTTTTTAACCACTTTTTTCCAGCATACAAGAAGATCGAACAATACTCTGGCACATCTAGCATAACATGGACCTCCAAATTCTGTTTTTTATTCTTCTAAATTGTATCCATCTTTTGTGGTTATCTAATGCCGTTTATTTGGATTATGTAACGAGATTCTTGCGTGTACGGTCACTTTATGAATTTGTGTATTAATACTTTACAAAAACTGGAAATTAATATGTAACATATTGTTCACGCGTTGACTTTCCAGTCGTACCCTTATACAATACTGCACGAGTCAACATTATACAGTATACGGATCAATAACAAGTAGGGGCAAAATTGTCTTTTCCAAAGAGAAAGTGTTACTTTATTTTTCAAAACTTGGAAAGTGTTAGATCACAAATAGTGTTTTGATTAAGTGACACTGGATGCAAATATATCTTATGTAACATCTTTTTAATATATACTCAAAAAATATCATTTTGTCGTTAAAAGAAACTAAATTTTTTTTGTTTTACTTGTTTTGTTAAAAAAAAGTTATATAAACAAAAAAAGAGTAGCAGTAGCACTATAAATCAAATTAGAGGTACATCTCTTCTTGGCGGAAAAAGAAAACGCATAGAGAAAGATGGAGTCAGGCAAGAGTACGGTGAGCTTAACGTCAGGTCTCGACGGCCGGAAATGGCGCGTGAGCTAGCTACTTCTACGAGCCAATGGTAGCCGACTATTACTACGGCCTTAACAATCCAACGAAACCCGAACAGATCCGTATAACTCACCACCTCATCACCAGCTATCACCTCCACTGCCGCATGGAAATCAGCCGCCCCAACCTCGTTGTCGCTTCTGATTTTGTCAAATTCTACTCGCCGGAGTATATCGACTTCCTCGCCTCCGTCACGCCGAAAACCATAACCGATCCGTCCGTCTCCGGTAACCTCGAGCGCTTCAACATAGATGTGGACTGGGACGACCCTTTCTACCATAACTCTTTGATTATTGACGTGGGTACGCTGGTGGTTCTATAAGCGCCGCCGTCAAATTGAACGGAGGCGACGCCGATATCGCAATCAACTGGGCCGGCGGGATGCACCGCGCCAAGAAAGATAGGGCTTGTGGCAGTGGGCAGGTCAATGACATTGTGCTTGGCATTCTTGATTTAAGTGGTTTCCAAATTAATTAATAACTAGAGTGCACACTACCGAAATCATAACGGTATGTCGATGCAACACTTTAGGATCGAATCCACAGAGATCAAATGTTACGACTATGAGAATGCATGATGAAATTAAAGTTAAGACGAATGACATATTTTGTTGGTTTTGTAATTTCGAACCTAAGAACGACAACTAAAACGGTGTAGATTCAGATAAAAGAAAGCGTTAAGTCTAGGGTGAAATCGCGGGAAATCACGAACAATGGTTAATGCATCTTAAACAGGGGATTGCATTAAGAATCGTGTAGAACTCAAACCTAATAATAGATTAATATCCTCCCAAAGTATTAATTCATATGTTTAGAACTATGAAGACTAACTTCCGTTGAATTCAAAGGATCTAAGCATGCTTTTCTAGTCCGATTTGATAGGTTCACAAAAATGCCTTAACATCAACTCATGATGGATAAGGACGCTTTGCTCATCTAAGCTCTTTCCGGTATCTAAACAAACACTCCTGTGCGTTAGATAACATAAGGTCATGAACTAAGTGATCAGTTTAATTCAAGCATTAAGAACAACATAGACGAAGAATCCAACAAATAAACCCCCGTTTAATCTATCATAAACCGTCAATTCACGAAATCCCTTGACACCCCTGGCCTAACTAAGAAACTACTCACTCATAATTGTAGAGCAAATACAAAGAGAAGATGAAGAACACATGATTAACAAAACAGAAATAGAAAAGAGATTAAGAAAACTTCTCCAATATGTAGAATCAAAGGTTTGCTTTCCAAGCTTACAAATCACCAAGATCCAAGAGAGTAGTGAAAAAACAAGAAGATATGATACGTCTGGTCTCAGATCATTATTATAGAGTTTTGGTCGTCAAAGGGAAGCAAAAGCTAGGTGAAATAGTACAAAACACGTTTTTACACTATTTTCAAAGGCTGAAACGATCGTTCCAGGGGTGGAACGGTCGTTCCAGAAACTTGTGATGGATCGTTCTAGTCGATCAACGGTCGTTCCATAACTTCTTGCTCGTTCCAGGATTTTACGGCTTGATGGATTGATTGTTCCAGGAGGTGGAACGATCGTTCCGATCTTTTTGCTTGGATCGGTCGTTCTAGACCCTTTTCTGCTCGTTCCAGACTAGACTGTCATCACGAAAATTGGCATAACTTTTGATCGCATCGTTGGAATGGCCTCAGACCACTTCCAAATGAAAGCTAATCCATGGATCTACCGTGTGTTAAAATATGAGCTCAATCCATCAGTGGGAAGTCCTTCATCAAATGCCAAACTTCTGACGTCTCAACATGATCATGTACCTCTGTATATTCATTTTCACCCAAAAATGCTCATTTCTCCCCAAGTGACCTAACACTTGAAAAGACTTGATAAATGACTAAAAGACTCTAAAAAGACACTTTGACCCGATAAAAAAAACAGAAATATATACAAAACACGGGTTAGAATGCGTTAAAAACGCAACACATCAATTCTCGAGTTGCTCAAGGTCTTCAAGGTAATAGTGATTATGTGCGGAATGTGATAGACATCGGAAATTAGAATACAGATTATGCGTAGATTCTTGAATCTTGATGCGTCTCAATTGGCATTTCTAGGGTTAGTATTCAGAATAAGTGTTGGTTCTTGAATCTTGATGCGTCTAAATTGCAAATCACGCCTAGACACGGAATAGAGGAGTTCCTTGTTCCGATGAACATTTCGTTTCTGAATATCTTAGTAACTTCACAATCCAGAGTTTCCACATTACTACTTGCATCTGAATGTTATCTTAAATTTTGTTGACAGCGAGTTCTCTACATAGACATTGGCTTTCATCATGGGGATGCAGTATAAGAAGCGTTTTACGACACTGATCGAGTTATGACTGTTTCTTTCCACAAATGCGGGGAGTTTCCTCACCCAAGAACAGGAGAACTAACAGACTTTGGGGTAGGAAAAGGAGAATACTATTCTCTAAATGCACCGTTAAAGGATGGTTTGAACGATGCAGATTTGAGAAGTTTATTCATACCTGTCATCCACAAGGTTATGGAAGTTTATCAGCCATAAGCAGTTGTTCTTCAGTGTGGGCCTGATTCATTAAGTGGTGATCGGTTGGGTGCATTCCACTTGTCTATCAAGGGTCACGCTGATTGCCTTCGGTACATAAGATCATTTAATATTCCTCTCATGCTCTTGGGTGGTGAAGGTTATACTCTTCGAAATGTTGTCCGCTGCTGGTGCTACGAGGTCTCTTTCGTCTCTTTGGTAACTTCGGACTATGTGTCTTCATATCATACAAGTCTTGTTCTTTAAAAGTGTTTCTTTCTTGTTGCCTTGTTGCAGACAGCGGTCGCGGTTGGAGTAGAGCTTCACGACAATATCCCACTCAATGCGTACATGGATGAGTTCGCCCCAGATTATTATCTTCATATCAGGCCAAACCACATGGCGAATTCAAACACACCAGAAGATATGGCGGAAATAAAGTAACCTCCTAATACCATTTACTTTGATACCTTCACACCTCGATAAACCATTCACAACCTTTAGCTTTCTAATCCTCTTTGGCATTCCTCTGCCTTCAATTATTATAGGTACACATTGCTAAGACAACTTTCACAAGTAATACACGCACCTAGTGTACAGTTTCAAGACACTCCATCAATCAGCCAAGTCACAGAAGCGGTAACAATCATTCATTCATTGCTTTATATCTTTCTTATTTTTGGGTTAGTTCTTCCCTGTGAGGCCCTTAAGACTCTCATCTCATATCTGTAGGCGGAAGAGGACATGTCGATGAGACAAAATGCACGTAGTTTGAGTGGCAGTCCAAATTATGAATCAGACTAGGTGTCAGATGATTGGTGTTTTCTCGGATTAGGCCAATGGTAGTGTCATGAGCAAGATTTTAGGATACAGTCGTAGAAGGATTCTTCATGCTTTCTTTTCACTCCTTTACCTTTACAGACATTTTACATATAGAAGGATAGGTGTATAGACATATGTATATGGATCCAAAGAATCATACATTGTAAAAAAGCATGAGTACAATAATCACAGTTATAAACCGTTTGGAAAAATAAGGCATTTCGCTAAATATAAAAAATTTAGTTGAGCAATAAGAAAAAAAAAATTTAGCTCTGTTTTTAACATTGTAATTATCGTTTTATAAAAAAAAAACATTATCATTATTTTTATTTATTTTACAACATAACCACATAAATCTTACTAATCTTTCAAACCAAAACAACAAAATCTTACTAAATCAAAACTATATATTTCTTAACCGCTATCTATTAGTAGTCTATTACTATATTGTCATTTTTTTTAAAAACTTTTTTTCTTCTATACATCTTTTCCATAAGTCGTATAAATCTTTTAGCCAAATTGTTTAAAACTTGTCACCAATCAGATCTACAAAATTGATCAAAATCTCATGTAAGCTATAAGAATTCCGGCTTAATGATTTGATAAAGCATAGGGCTAGGACTGATCCGATATCCAGAAATTCTAGCCTATCCGAATCCGCCGGATCCATAGTTTCACTATCCGGATCCGAAAATTTTGGATATCCAAAATCCGGATATTGTGGAAAAATCCATATATCCGGATCCAATCCAAAAACTGGTTAGAATCTTGAAAACAAAAACATTGATTCATACAATTTACAAAGGTTTTTGATAACTTGGAGATAACTTTTTTGACGTACGACGAGAAAATAGATGCGTAGGAGAAGAAGAAGTTGTACACGTGGAAAAAAACACGTGAGAGCAAAAGTCGGTGATAACAAAAGGTTTCGACAAAATCTGAGATGAAGAAATGGCGAGTTATATTGAGGATTATGATTCGTGATTCTTGTCGGCGAGTTATAAACTATGGGCTTCATTTCTAGGTTATTACGCTTATGAGGGTCGAATAATGGAGTTTCAATCATCATTATCAGAACCACTCACTTAATACAATAAACTTAAAAGCTTGCAAACAAAATAATGCACAAATCTTTGAATATTGTTCCACTCACTGTAAAATCCAAATTACATGTAGAAATCAAACAATTGGAGAACATTGATTTAATTTTAGAGATGTCAGACGGGCCGGCCCGCGTCCAAGTAGCCCGACCCGATGCGGTTTCAATTTTGTTTTGGGTTTGGCGGGCTGGTCCGTCGTGGGATGCGGTTCCAAAATGGTGTGTCCAAGCCCAACCCGCCTATAATGTACGGGTTTGCGGGCTGACCCGCGGGTTTATACTATACCGGCAAAAACGTTCTTTGACTTTTTTAGACTTCCTTGTCCATCAAGGTCTTAAACTCTTGTCATTCAAAAGCATGATCAATGTCTTGCAAAAACGTTCTTAGACTTCCTTGTCCATCAACTACTGAAACACCTCTTCCCCACTGCAAAACTCTAGATAAATCATTTCCTGTGCCTAACGGAAGAATAGCGACAGGTGGAGGGGATTCAAAATTGCGCTTCTCAATGGCATCAAGCACCCAAGCAACTGTTCCACCTCCCCCACACACCAAAACTCTAAAGTACTTTACTTTGCTACATAGGTCTAGACCAGCATCTGGCCCTTGACAAGAGCCAAGCTCAAAGACCTGTAATACAGCAAAGCAATTATCATTAGTAATATTATACCCAAAAGATTCAATATGTTTACAAGCAAACAAACTTCTGTACGACATTAACTACACAATAAGATCAAATTAAAAATTTCAAGATAATAATAACAAGACATAAACATGTGTAAGAAGATATGGCTTTGGTAAACTTGTATTACGAAAGAGATTGACTATACCAAGAACAATCACAGATTCAATATAGTTAGTGACATAGATTCCTCCCTGTAATTTATCGTGCCAGATATATCACAATCTCATCTCTGTTCAATTCCACATTGAATAGTCTAAGCCACAATTCGTCCACCAAAACTAAACGAGATCAAGCAATTCGGAGAAGAACAACAAACAAATCAAGCAAAATGCATAAAAACATGAGACAGGAACATGTCGTCATGGGAATCGAGTACCGATCTAATCGAAAATGAAAAAGAGTAAGTCAAAATTCCAGATCTAACGCGAATCCTAACAGACGAGCTCCTGATAGAGCATGACTCTGTTGGAAACCTCCGAACCATTTATTCCTAGTCTCTGGTACAAAATACCTCTTTCGTTCTGAAAACCATTGCCTACAAAATATGGCAACATTAGAAAATTTGGGATTTCAAAGATTTTAATACCAAATTAGGACATAATTTATTTGGAGAAAAAGGTGAAGTGGAATTATTCACTCTTGTAGTAGAGAGAGACGAGAAACTTACTAAATCCAAAGCAATACACACGATAATCACTATACAAAAACCCAGTTCTGATGTCGTTAACTAACGAATTTGCTACAATTAAAAGCCTATATCATCCACTAACATAATCCGATAAACAAGCCTAATAGATTAAAATCAGTAGTTCCAGCCCAAACACAATGCCCAGAGAAATTCACCAATAGCTGTAAATAACGACAATTACGCGAATGATTCGCTAAATCTTAGAAATGCACCAACAGGGAATGGAAATCTCAAGGTAGACATGAGAAGAATCAAAACAAAAGCGAGATACCTGAGCCGATGAAGCAACCGAAGTTCCTGTTTGAAATCAAGCCACCGATAGCCATGCTGCTGCTTGCTTTTCAGAACAGAAGGTGAACAAAAACGCACAAGGAAGACGGGGGTAATTCTGTGCCAGTCGGGACTTGGTGGGGCCCGAAAATCTGAAATAAATTAAAAAAAAAAAAAGCACAAGGAAGAAGTGAAAATAATCTTCAAGCTTCTTCCATAGAACTGGGTAACGACGCATACTAAATCTTTTCCTCGATTTTAGGTACCAATTGCTAATCAATCGAATCACCTATAAAGTAAATCCACGAAATCTCCATCGCCATCGCCTTCACTCTCTACAGTCGAAGTTATGCTTTTTCGCGGACCAGGCCGCGAACCCGCTAAACCGCACTGGATTGGCCCGCTAAACCGTTAACCCGTCACGGGTCAACCCGCTAGACCCGCTAATTTATGGATATCTAAAAATTTGTCCAAACCCACCCGTGATGGCTTACTTGGGCCTAACCCGCAGGTTAAAAGTCATATTGACATCTCTAATTGATTACTTATAAATTAAGAGAATATATATGAGAGGATAAAAAATCATTATGCAAATGTCACGAGTTTGACTTGAGACATTTGGTTATTTAATTAGTACATATTGTTAGAGTATTAATTAATATGTCACGAGTCGTGTTTCTCACTGCTGCCGGAAAAGGGACTCCTTTGTCTCCTTATCTTCCTCAACTTCTAGTTTTCGGAGATTCCAAGGCGACGGTTCTAGATCTGGATTTTTGTTTTCGCTTAGTGATTGGGCAAGGAATCGTCGGCGTCGTTCTGGCTTCTCGGTAGTTGTGCTCTTGGTTTCACGGCGAGCTTCTCTGGTCTCTCTCTTCGGTAGATACTCGAGGACGGTGTCTTTTCAAGGGGTGGGGCAAGTTGGTTTTCATGTTGCTCGAGGTGCTTTGCGATGGCCGCTTCGCCGTCGATCTTTCCTCGGCCTTGCCTCCGCTTCTCCCCTCAAGATGATTTCAAGCTTCCGGCGATCTGTCTCTGACCTCCACTCCACTTGATCGGCGTTACTCCTCTTCTCGGGCTCTTCTGTGTGCCTTCCGAAGAAGATTTTCCACCTTCCGTCGGCGGCATGCGTCACCGGCGAAACCCTTTTTCCAATCTCCACATCGCTTCTCCGGCGCTGTGTTATCTGCCAGCCATGGCTTCTGGACATCCTTGCTTGTGCTCCACTCGCTGCCTCTATTGTTTGACCTCGACGTCGAGGCCCATTCTGGCATCTTTGCCGAGTTCTCTCTTTTGCCGACAAGTGACTGGATCCCATCCGTCGGAGCCGCCAGATCCGCCGGACCCGCCAGATCCTCCATCTTCTTCTCGGCAGCGGTTCTTCTTTGACTCTAACCCTCGGCAGTTTCGACCACGGGTTTTTGTTTCCATCTCTCGAAGGTTTCTCTCCGCCACGTTTGCTTACTCCGAATCACCCTTGTGGCTCTCTTTAGGCCAGGCGAATCCGAATAGGAGCAGTCTCTCTAGGTCACTTGCGAGGACTCTTGATGGCTTTGAGTGCTTCTCCGATTCGATTCCAACTGACTCTCCGACTAGCCACATCGCTCAGCTTCTACTGCCACCTTCAAACAGTCGGTTATTCACCACCGAGAGCGGACCCCTTCTCATGCCCTCCGTCTCTTCGAAGACATGCAACAAATCCGGATACCCTTCAGCGTGGGCATGGCCCAATTTGACGGCGCTTTTCGCCGGTTCGGTTCTTCTTCGGTTTCACACCGCCGGCCCTCCACTCATTCGGTTCAGCCACCGTCAAAAGCTGCCTCCTCCACCCGCCTCCTTTACCCCTCTTCTCATTCGATTAAGCCATCGGAAAAGGCTACCGCCTCCATCTGCATCTGCCGCTCCTTCACCATTTCGGTTCAGCCAACGTCAAAAGCTGCCTCCCTCATCCGCCTCCCTCATCCGCCTCCCTCATCCGCCTCCCTCATGTCCAAATCTTCTGTTGGCTCTCTTGGTCTTTTCGTCAAGATAGTCACGGTTACTCCCTTTTTGGGAATGTCGATTACATCAACTCCCCTCTCTTTGAGAGGTGGTTTCATCCCGAGCTTTGTGTCGGGAAACCTTGTGAACGTCTTTACCGACATGTCCTCTTGTGTAGCGGTCTTTACGGGACCAGAAGAGACATATGTTTTCGTTTCTACGAATATCGGAGGTAGAGGTTCGCCTTCAAAGTCACTTGTGACAACTTTCAAACTCTACGGCTTTGCCGTGAAGTTATTGATGCATTTGAGTCTTGCCTCGAATCTGTTGTCCATCTTTCAAGATGATATATCTGCTCTTTTTCTATTGTTTTGAATTTGTGTTGTAGTGATCTAAGAGGATGTTTAATTCCTCTCTTTGTATTTTTGAAGTTTAATCTAACGAAGAAAGTGTTGAAAAAAATTATATATA
>PKMM01027341.1:0-13585 GCA_002933915.1 Eutrema heterophyllum | reverse complement strand
TCTGGATGGCTTCGTACTTGCTGTTGAGATCCTGATACATCCCATCTACCTTGACATTCATCTCATTTGCCGTTTTCTATTGATTTATCATCAACTGCTGCATCATAGCTTCAAGCTTAGACTCTTGGTTAGGTTGAGGGTTAGAGAACTGATGTTGTTGCTGAAATCCTCCTTGATTCTGGAAATTGTTCTGCCCCTGATTTTGCACGAACTGTTTTTGCTGAAAACCATGTGCAAATGGCTTCTGTACCTGATTTTGCACGCCTGTCTGCTGATATCCCTTAGAGAATATGCTGACGCCCTGGTTTTGCACGCCAGTCTGCTGTGGATAAAACTGATCTTGAGGGTTCTCAACATTCGTGCTTCTGTAGGAAAGGTTGGGATGGTTCATGTAGTTCTGGTTAAACCCCCTGTTGAAAAATCCCTGATTCTGCACACGTAGTTCACCTCGCCTTGCTCATTATGTTCTCCTTCATAGGCTTGTTGGTTGTACTCATCATCTCCAGTGTCCTCGCAATAGTTAACCCCTTTTTGATTGCTTTGGAGAAGCAACGTCAAGTTATTAACTTTGGCAGTCAAGTCAGCCATCGCGCCTGTCTCAACACCGTTGACACGTCGTGTCCTATCGTACTCAGGATTACGATGACTCGAGCTCGAAGCAAGGTTTTCAATCAGCTGGTATGCTTCCTCCTTAGTCTTGGTCATAAAATCACCATTACTTGCAGCGTTAAGAGAGTTCTTAAAATCCCAATCGACTCCATCGTAGAAGATGTTCAACACTTGCTCATCTGAATAGCCGTGGTGAGGGCACTCTCGCAGATATTCTCTGAACCGTTCCCAAGCCTCATTAAAAGATTCACCTCCATTCTGCTGGAACTGAGTGATCTTGATCCTGAGAGAAGCTGTCTTAGCTTTGGTGTAGAAGTGATCCAGGAATGCTGATCTGGTTAACTCCCAACTGGTCAAAGAACCAGGAGCCAAAGATTTAAGCCACCTCAGAGCTCTGTCGCTCAAAGAGAATGAGAAGAGCTTGTACTTCAAATAGTCCGCAGGGACTCCATTAGCACTAGTCGTGCTGCAGATCTCCTCAAATGTCTCAATATGGTCCATGGGATTTTCAGTAGCTTTTCCATAGAACAAGTGCTGCTTGACAAGAGATATGATTTGAGGCTTGATCTCAAAGTTCTGCCTCTGAATAGGCGGTGGGCGAATAGCAGCCCTGTCTTGGTAGAATGCATGAGGAGTGTCGACAGCACCAATTGCTTGGCGTGGAGGAGGCTGTCGAGCATTCCTCTGGTGTTGCACACGTCCGAGAGCAACTCGTCTCTGCTGCTCTTCACTTGTCTCCGAGCAGCAGCAGCAGCTACAGCTTCAGCGTCGTTTGGATCAACATCATCGTCGCGAGCATGGAGAAGAGGGTTTATGTGATTTCCTTCCTCGTTATACTCGTTCTGATTGTTGCCATCGACAAATGGATCTTGGAGATCACGGTTTTCGGGTAAGTTGGCCATCTCTCTCCTTCTCCTGTTGTTTTCCCGTTCTATCCGTGCTAACTCTTCGTTGTTCGCTTCAAGAAGATTTCCAGAACCTTTGCTTCTGGTCATACACCTGAAACACACGAGAGAGAGCAAAAATAAAATTAGTTAGTGATGACAAAAATAAATTCTTAGTCTGAACTTTCGTCCAAGACTCGTAGGCAACGTTTTTGGTCCCCGGCAACGGCGCCAAAACTTGATACACTCAGAGTTTAACCCTAAAGTAACTACTTCAAGAGCACAGCTAACGAAGTAGTAATGTAGGGATCGAATCCACAAGGACCTAATGAAACACTACGAGAATGCAGAAAGAGAGTAAAGCTAAGACGAATGGCAATTGTTGTGGTTTTGTAACTTCTAAAACTAGGAATGACAGATTAAAGGATGTAAGTTCAATAAGGAAAAAACGCTAGGTCTTTAGGTAATTCGCAGGAAATCAAGACTCATTAAATAGATTATCGAATAGGGAATGAATTAGGAACCGTTCTCGAACTCAAACATGAAAGTCTAGCTAGCCCACTGTCGTGGCACCAACTACTATGCCAATTAACCTAAGAATCTAAACTGTCGTTTGACCTTAAAATTCTAGGCACGCATTAAAGTTCGGGTTTGATAAGTTCACAAATTGCCTTAGCATCAGCTTTCGTTGGCTAAGGACAATTTGCTCATCTAAGTTCTGTCAGGAAATCTAAAACACTTTTGATGAATAGATTAATCCTAAGATCATAAACTAGGTGATCAATCTAGTTTAAGCCTTAATCTCAACAATAGATGAAGAACTCTATGTAATTCCCTAATCTAACAGATCCGTTCAATGATTCATGAAAATCCTTTGAAACCCTAAAAACCTAACAGAGAGATTACTCAGACATGGAAGCAAAGAAAACACAGAGAGATGAAAAAGAAATCATAATCCAATAAGAATAAATCAAAGAGGGTTCAGAAATCTTCTCCGGTATGTGAGTCAGAGATTTGTCTCCCAAATCTTACAAGTGCTCAAAAGAATTTCTTTGATGAATAAAAATAAAGCGTAAAAGAAGCCGTCCCCTCAAAGAGGCTAAAAATAGAGTATATATAGGTCCTAGGTCAAATTAGGTTAAGTTAGGATGATTCTGGGGCAAAATAGGAAGTTTAGAAACTGCAGAAACTGCCTTTTTTCGCGTCTGGGAAGAGCATCGGTCGATGGCGAAGTTTCTGGACATGGGCGTAGATCGATGCAAGTCTGCATCGGTCGATGGCGAAGTTTCTGGACATGGGCATCAATCGATGCAAGTCTGCATCGGTCGATGATGAACTCCCTGTTTCCGCGCATGCTTCTTCTGCGAGGCAGATTGACCTATCTTCAGTAAATCGGCCATAACGTTTGATCGCACCGTTGGATTTTCTTCAAACCACTTGCAAATGAAAGATAATTCATAGCTCTATCTTGTGTCAAAAT
This sequence comes from Eutrema heterophyllum, assembly GCA_002933915.1. Lineage (NCBI taxonomy): Eukaryota > Viridiplantae > Streptophyta > Magnoliopsida > Brassicales > Brassicaceae > Eutrema > Eutrema heterophyllum. The sequence goes on along the minus strand of PKMM01027341.1, from coordinate 10,612 downwards.
GTCAGCTCAGTCCATCAGTGGAAAGGCCTCCAAAGAATGCCATACTTCTGACGTCTATGCATGATTCTGCATCTCCATATGCTCATTTTCATCCAAAACGGCTATTTTTCTCCCAAAGTCTCCTAAAACCTGAAAAGACTCGATAAAATACTAAAAGACTCTAAAAACACACTTTGACTCAATAAAAGACTCAAAAGAAACACCAAAACATGTGTCAAAAAACGGTAAAAACCAAGCATATCAGGAGACACAATCAAGTCCTTGTCTTCAAGCTCTTCAAGATCTATGGCCTGCATCTCGGCCGTCACTGTCCTCTCTTCCGCCACGTAATGATCGAGCGTTGCCGGAAGAATGAAAGTCCCTCCTGCCACAAGTTGGTCCAGGCATTTCCTAGTGCATGTAACTTGACTAAAGACGAGATGCCTGTCATTCGCTGCGTGCAGCCGAGTGATATAGTCATGTATCTTCGCAAGGCGGACGTTTACCTTGGCCACCATCTCCCTTCGGAGGTCCCTCTCTTTATTCACCCATAAAGATCGAGAAGCTCTGAGATTTTTCTTATCAGCCTTTCGCAAGACCTCAACCTTCCGTTTCTCAATGGTCATATGGCTGAGCGCATTATTGGCCGCGAGCACCTCGGCCATCATCCTTTCGTTTTCCGCTCGGAGGGCCTCAAGCTCTTGATCCTTCGCAGCAAGCTCCTGATCCTTCATAGCAGCCCCCTCCTCGAGCTGCGAAGTTTTGGCATGTGCCTCAGCCAAATCCCCCTTTAGCTTCTCGGTGTCTCCAACATTTCGAGTTGCCGATTTCAACTTGCAGTCGAGCGACCGGATGATATCATTCGTCTGCGCTTCGACCTAGAAAAAGAAGAAACTGTAAGAAGACAGGAATTCTACCAAGTAATACTGAACATAGAAGAATAAATAATTTACCCGAGCTTTGGTGCGAGAGATCTCCATATATTTCTCTGCCTCGGGGAGATCGTCTAATAACGGGAAGCCGTGAATACCGAGCTTAAATTGCCGGTAGAGTTTGGCACATGACGCCTAATCATTGATCAAAGGCGTGTCCTTCCTGTAGTTAAAGGACACCGCGTTAACCTTTTCCGCGGTAAGAGATTTCCGTTTCTTATGCCTCTTCGGGGCCTTAACTACGCCAGTCGGTTCGGCCCCCTCATTCGTAACCACCTCGGATGCATCGGCTACAGGGGCAACACTATCTCCCTCTTGCATCTCGAGCCGACCTTGGAGACCAGCCGGCTCCCTCTCAGACTGACCTGGTGGAGTCTTCCTTTTCCTTGACGGCTCACCATCCCCGCCATCACGAACAACTTCATGAACTACCGGGTTGACGCTCTCAGGTACCGCGTCAGTACGATCGACCTCTTCAAGGTTGACAGGTGGATCAACCTCGGTATTGCCGGTCTAAGAATTCCGATCAGCTTAGTTATTCTCTCCGGCCAAATCCAAACCGCCCCCGTCAACTTAGGGAGGAGCATCGTCCCGGGGAGCATTATCATCCCTCCGAGCTGAAGGGAGCACATAATCATTTAGATTGGCGGAATAAATTGGGACCTCGAGAAAATTCCATTTTGGCGCCATTCTTCTAGACGAAGACCCTCTGGCGACTGTATATAAAAAAAAAGGATAAGTCTAAAGAGAGAACAGAGTGCATAAATTTGACTTAGAAAACTTTGAACTAACCAGTGCTAGGACGTTGCGATCTATTCTTCGCAGCAACACGAGCTTGGTGAATCTCCGGCCAGCGAGTCTCTCTCAATTCCCTAAATTGAGCAACAACCGCCTTCCAGTGCTCAGATATTTTCTTACAAGTAGGATTCCAAACTACAAAAAGAGATGAACACGTCAGGAACAAACAAAGTACCCGACCTCGGCGAAAATAAGATAAATAACTACCAATATTCTTATTCCATTTCCTCTAATAATTCCTGCCCGGATTGGACACAGGAACGGAATTGACTTTGATGGATAATGCTGCGAAATTATGTGTGGAGTCTGGGAAGCTGCGAATGTCTACGGAGAAGTACATGGTGGTTAGATTTGGAACTGGTTAAGTAATATGTGGAGGACTAAGAAAAAGGGTCATTGCAGTGTTTCAAGAACAGGTGAGTCCTCGTGGTTTTCAAACCTCTTTCTCTTGTTTAGCTTTCTGTTTGTTTGAGGGCAAGCAAATGCTAAGTCTGGGGGAGTTGATATATCATGGTTTTTACCCGTTTTTAACCATGATATAGGTCTTATTTATAGAGTCTTTCTAGTATTTTTGGATTCTTTTTGAGTCTTTTCAGGTTTAGGTACGTTTGGAGCTAAATTGGAGACATTGAAGCATTCTGGAGCATTTTGGAGCATTTTGGAGCTAAGCAAGGATCATGTAGCTGTGAGTGTCGATTTGAAGTCCTTGTGTCGAGCGATACCACTTAGTGTCGGTCGATACCGACTGCATGAAGAAAAGAAACGTGATTTTTTTCCTTATCTGAAGAAATTGCACTTTGGTCTAGAAGTCTTTATTATTTACAAGAAGCCTCAAAACATGTTTTAGCATATAATTAGGTTTTTCAGCCACTTGTTTTGGCTAAGCTTTATTCTACTTTTGATTTTGTTGAGAGAGCGTTAGAGGGAGACAAGTCTGAGACTCTGTTCATCCGGGAGAAGATTTCGAACCCTTGTTTTACTCTCTTTATTATTATCTTTGAGTTCTATTCATGAATCATGTTGTTTGTTCTATCCACCATGTCTGAATAGATCTCTTGTTAGGTTTAGGGTTCTCGTTATGGATTTTATGAACTGTTAGGTTAATTTGTTAGTTGGGAATCATAACTTTATTAGTTCTTCACCATAGGTTGTTCTTAAGGCTAAATCTGGATTGATCACCCTGACTTTAGATCTTAGGTTAGTTGATTAGACACGAAAGTGTGATTAATAACCTGATAGAACCTAAGGTGAGCAAAATATTTATCTGCAAAGAAATTTGGTTTAGTTGTTTTGTGAACAAATCGAACCTAGACTTAAAGCTAGTCTGAATCCTGACTAACTTACTTATCTGCTTTTCATAATTTCCGGAGAAATTCCCTGAACCTGACTTTTACCTCCATCGAATTTTACACCAGTTCACTTGTTTTGTTTTATTTCTTATTCTCATTGATTTTACTTAGCTTAATTCGAACCTATATAATCTATTGTGTGATCTTGAGTCTCTGTGGATTCGACCCCTACATACTGCAACTGCAAAGCTGTTAGTACTTTAGGGTATTACATTTTGAGCTTATCAAGTAACTCCTCTCTAGACATGCTTCAAACCTCCAAAAAGAACTTCATCTTTAGGTTAAGGAAATCCCAAAGAATGGGGCCCAAAAGGGCTAACCATTGGACACCTAACACAAAATCACATCAATCAAGTGGCACGGTGTGGATTTCAGTGGTGAATATCCATGCACCTTCCATGTGAAATTTATGCATTTGTAATTAGTCATCAGTGTGCTTCCACGTGCTGCAGAAACATCCATAGGTCTCATCTCCTCTAGCTCACATCCTAAAATGTTGGTAGTGTTCAGGTCAAGAAAGTTATGAGTACTGCCCGGATCTATGAGGATGTGTAATTTTTTCTTCCCGTATTGGCCCACGACCCTCATACAGTTGTATGTGGATGAACCATTAAGAGCATTGATCGAGATTGCTGGCATCTTATCTCCTATCTCCTCAACAACCTCTCTGTTTGTGATTTCGTCTATTCCACCATCATCAGAGGAATCATGCTCATCATCACACTCCATAACAAATACTTAGGATCGCCGGTGCTTTAGATGATGGCCAGGTGTGAATGGCTCATCACAAAACATACACAACCCCTTAGCTTGTCTTACATGCATCTCCTAGTACAGTGTCTCTTGCAACTTCTGTTTGATCTGAAACTTTTTAGGTTTTCGTCATGTTACAGAGATCCCCCCCCCCCCACCATGAAAGAGATGACGACGGACAGATAAGCACAAATACATTTCAGATTATGAGCTAAGCATAGACAGAGTAAGCGCATGCTAGAAGATGATGAGAATGACACCCAAATGAACCATTTGGCTCTGATACCATGATAGCAATTCCAAAACAAGATTAGATTTAGCTCAAATGAGGTTTATTGAGATAGAAAATCAAACATAGAAAGGGAAATAGCTCATTGGAGCTTTATTGTGGAAGGTAAAGTAAATGAAAGGAAAATTAGTTAGAAAGACACCAAGAGCTAAAGAAATTTTGATTATATCATATAAAAATGAGAAAATGAGAGTTGCAAACCAATCTTGATGTTATCTTCACTTGATGTTCATTACACTCATTTATATATAAACTAATCTTGCTAGAAACTCTAATTATATGGGCTAGACACTACAAGAAAACATGTCAAAATACCACGAAATTTCCCACCGAAATTTTGGTTGGGAAAATAACCTACCGATTTCCAACCAACATACCACAGTTTAGTGATTTGGTGGGAAAATTGTTGCTTATTTGCAACCAAATATATCGATCGAGATTCCGTGAGAAATTTGCGATCAATTACCAACCAAAACAAAACCGTCGGTAGTTACACGGGAAATCAACATGTGCTTGTATAAACATGGACTTGTGAACTTGTGTTGGGCTTTTGATGTGTGTGCCTTAATAGTTTACGTAACTTCAGTTTCATAAAATTGTTAAGAATTTTTTAATATATCAAGGGGGCTTTTGCACCCACGGTCACTTATTCTAACTTTCGCTAGCATGTTAGCACTTTTTAAAAATGTCGTAGAAAATAGCACTTTTGACTACTGTTCAACCCAAAAGTGCCCATAAACAGTATGTCGTATACGATAATGGACGATATACAATGTAGCAATAAAATGCGTGTACGATAATAGATGGTATACGAATTTTTAAAAAAATATTAGAAATTTAGAATACTAACGAAAGTTGACTGTACAGCCAATTATGTCATATATCAAGTTGACTTTTATAATAATAATGCTGGGCTCACATGTGTAACATTCCAACGTCATTATTTGATATTTCACATCTCTTTCTTCCAACGTCAGTTCTCGGGAAGATAACGACTGCATCCATGTATTTCACCCGTGGTTATGTGTTTCATACATATAAGTACGGCGTTCGTCGGGCAACTACCAACTACGGAGTATGTCACTACAAGAAAACAGCGTTTTGACGACTACAAATGGCGACTAAATAATTAGTCGCTAAATTAGCGACTGATTACCGACTAATTTCCGACTAATATCCGACTAATATAATTTAGTCGCAATTGAGTCGCTGTTTTACGACCAAAGTACATAGTGACTACAGTAGTCGCTATTTTACAACTAATTTACGACTACATTTCAGACGGGAAATAATAGTCACCTAATAGTCGCTAATTTAGTGACTAATATGAGACTCTTACGCCGGGTCGCTATTTTACGACTAATTTACGACTACATTTCAGACGGGAAATAATAGTCGTCTAATAGTCGCCTAGTAGTCGGTAATCAGTGGCTAATTTAGCGACTAATATGCGACTACTTCGGTTTCTGATGAAAAACCCTACTAATTAACTATGTTACTTATGTCACAATGTTAATTATGTTATTTATGTCAAATTTGAAAACAAAAATTCTGAAAATTTGTCTTTTACATTATATTAATAATTAATCTGCATATATTAATAATTAAAAAAATCTAGATCTAATTTTCCCATCTTCGAGCAAATGTATAATTAAACTTTGTCTTTCTCTATATTATATGATTAATATTATGTTAAATGATTTGAGTTAAAAATTAGATTAATCTCATTTTGGTAAAATTCTCAATTGGGTTTAAATAAATATTAGAAAAAAAAATAAACCAATTGGATTTATGACTAAAAAATTAAAGTAATTTAAACCAATTGGGTTTGAGACTAAACTAACCAGATTTATTCATTTTGGTTTTTGCCCCCAAAATTTTCGTTTGGTGGCGGTTCCGGATTTGGGTTTAGCCCCAAAACATTTGGTTTTCATAAAACACTTAGAAAAAAAAAACTTAACTAATAAGCTTACTCTCTTCCCGTAAAGCCATCTTCGTTCCCTCCGGTGGATCTCGGCAAGTCATCGGCGATTTCGGCAAGGATCTCGGCAAGTCGTCGGCGATTCCCATAAAGCCATCTTCGTTCCTTATGGGTAGTTTTTCTAGATCTGATTCTGGGTTTGTTCTTGGTGAAGATGGAGTTTCCGTTTCTGCTAGTGGTCGGAGTGCCAAGGTCGCAGGTCGTGAGGTTTGTTGATTTTGGTGTTTTGTGCTTCAGATCGGTTTCTTGATCTTCTTTTGGATTTGAATTGGTTTGTCTCTAGGGTTCGTTGGGTGAGGAGGTGGAGGAGGCGGGGAGGTCCGCTTGATTCTGCGATGGTGGCGAAGGAGGAGGCGAGTCAGGCTGAGGTGGAGAAGGAGAAGGAGGAGACGGGTACTAGAAGCGGCTCCGTGAAGGAGAAGAGGAGGCGAGTCAGGCTGAGCTTGATCTGGCCAGAGGAGCTCGCGAAGAGGTGGAGCTCGTCTCGTGATGGCACTCGGAGGAGCAGATCTGGCCGGAGGAGCTCGCGAGGAGGCGAAGCGGCGCCGGCGAGGGAGAAGAAGATCTTCGATCGATCTTTTTTTTTTAATTTTTTGTAATTAATTATTTTAATAAATATTTTTTAATTTTTTTTTGTTTTTTTGTTTTAATTATTTTGTTACAAGTAGTCGCCAAATAGTCGTTAAATTAGTCAGAGAATAGTCGGTAAATAGTAGCTAAATCTTACGACTACTTTACGACTACTGCACTGTTCATGTGGTGTAGTGGTCAAGTAGTCGCTATTTGGCGACTATTTTTACGACTACGTACTTTAGCGACTAAGATTTGACGACTACATGGTTTAGTCGCTATTTAGTCGCAATCCGCGTTTTAGCGACTATTTGGCGACTATTGCTGTAGTCGCCAAAACCCTGTTTTCTTGTAGTGTGTGTTAGGGGTGAAATAGATTTTTATGGGGTGTTGCAGGAACTAATCGAAGTGGAGTACCCCGGCTTGGTTAGTATGAAATGCGTTCTCTTCAAATGTGATTGGTTCGATCCAACAGTCGGTCGAGGGGTGCGAATTAACAAATTTGGTGTGGTCGATGTCAACAAATCACGACGATACAACAAGTTTGAACCATTTATCCTAGCATCACAAGCAGAACAAGTAACGTTTGTTCCATATCCGCGAGTTCAAACCACTGGGGGCCCACATGGTTATTGGTTATTAAAACAGCTCCAAGGGGTAAAATTGTTGGTGTTGACGATCTTCCAATGCAACAAGATTCTTGCCGTCACATTACAGAACCAGAGATTACGGACAACGTTCTTCTAATTTATCCTCGAAACAGGCAACTTGAATATCTACCTAACGACACAGAAGAAGAAGGTGATTCCGATGAGTTTGAAGAGAGTGACGATGATGATGAACCCGAAGATGATGAACCCAATGAAGATGATGAACTCGACAAAGATGATGATTAATCTGATTGATTTACTTTTTGTAATTGCTTAATTTGTATAATAAAAATACCGAATATGGGATAATCAGAAAATGACCGGAGATAATCGGAGATGGGATCGTAAGGATTCCCAGAGGTCGAATATTACCCAAACCCTGAAATTTTATGGTTTGGGTAATATTAGACCTCCGGGAGTCCTTTCGATCCCATCTCCGATTATCTCTGCATTATCAAAATTACGACGATATTACGACGATTTAAGACATAATCGTCGTAATGCCGTCGTAAACTTTAAACAATAAATTTCCGGTTAAGGGTTTACAACGCCATTACGACGATTTAAGACATAATCGTAAAACCTTAACCGAGAATTTATGGTTTAAAGTTTACGACGATTATATCTTAAATCGTCGTAATGTCGTCGTAAACCCTTAACAACCATAAAATTTAGGGTTTAGGGTTTAGGGTTGAAATATGTTTTATAAGTTAGGTTTTTCATCGTTTAGCTTTTTTTACATAAGTTCTCTACTCATGGTATAAAAATATTTGAGTTATCACAAAAATCAATTACATTATATACTTCATCCATGTTTCGAATAAACTTATAAGAACGAACGCTATACATTGTTATTTAAGATAAGGAAATTTTCCATAAATTAGATTCAATCGTCGTTATTGAATTTTTTGTTTAGTTTGAGAAGTCTTGGATGCATAAATATAGTTCGTTAATACACGAAGAATTTGTATATTGTAATTTAGGGTTTAGGGTATAGATTTCTTATATTATGATGAGTTTACGATGGATCTGTCGTAATTTTGATGGTAATTTACGACGCTTTTACAACGGATCCGTCGTAAAATCTTCATAATGAAAAAATTAATTTTACCGTGTAGGGGGAAAATTTCTCGCGTGGGGGAGAAATAATGATTGGTTGAATTTTCGGTTTCAATATTACGACGATTTTACGACGGATCATCGAATTTACGACGGCAACAAACTCTATATATACGATTCCAGATTTCTCTTCCTCACTCATAATCTCACAATCTCACTCTCTCTCTCTCTCTCTCTCTCTCTCTACAAGCTCTCTCTCTCTCTAAGGTGTGTGTGTGTTTTTTTTTTAATTAGATATAGAATTTTAATTATTAGATAGGATTGGAATTAGATAGGATTGAAATTAGATATGATTGGAATTATTAGATTATATTTTTGATATTCGTTAATTAATTTTATATAATTTTTAGATATATATGGCGCCACGTAGAACTCACTATCGCGTGTTTATGGGCGGTGATTCGGGACCGTAGGAGGTCCCGTNAAGCTATCCGAAACAAACACGAAGAACCGGAAGAGCGAACGAGGAGGGAAAGGGATGTACATTCACAACGGCGGCGCAAAGACCGTCGAACGGGATGCAATGGAAATGGTAAGTCTAATTTCAATTTTTAATTATTATTTTCGTTTTTATTATTATTTACTTAACAACATTTTACAGGCGAAGAGAGACGGCGTAGCTCCCGACTACCTTAGACTGATCGAGCAGAGGCACACCAACAAAAAAACTGGTGTGATCCAGGATCCCGGCATGCGTGACCTTGTTGAGACGTGCAAGAAGAAGAAGGTGGATCGGGAACGAGAAGTTGGACTCTCGCAGCTCACTCTCGAGGGGTCGTCGTCCTCGAACGAGTTACCCCGGGAAGTGATCAACGACATTGTCCTCAATGTAAGTTTCTAATTGTTTTCAATTATTATTTTTTTCAAAATTTCATTACTAACATTATTTTGATGTTTTATTTTCATAGGAAACTCGGAAAGTCAAAGGGCGATTCGCTGGGTTAGGCGGACTTCCGACCCAGGAATCGTCTTCTTCCATTCCTCGGTTTCCTTCGGGGTACAGAGACGAGATCGAGAGGCTCACCCAAACGGTGAAAGAACGTGATGCGGAGGTCGAGGAGCTAAAGTCCGCACACACCTCAACCCAGACCCAGCTGAACTCTTTGCAGAAGATCATGCAAGGCGCCTTTCCTCAACTCTTTCAACCCGACAACCCCGACGATCCCGACAACTCTCCGACCGTCTGAATTTTTTTTTTTTTGAACATTAAAATATTTTGTTTAATGAATTATTTTTTATTATGATAATGAATTTTTATTAATTAATTTCTTTTTTTTAAAATAATTTCATTTATTTATATATTAATTATAATTTAATAAATCTCCAAAAAAAAATATATAATCAAATCGAAATCCGTCGGAAATCCGTCGGTAATGTTTCCGACGGGTTTCCGACCAATTTCCGACGTTAACTTCCGATCAAAACACCGTCGGAATATCCGTCGGAAATTTGTTCTGTCGGAAACCCGTCGGATATATTTCCGACGGTATTCCGACGTTGTGTCCCGACCTATCATCTGTCGGAATATCCGTCGGAAACATTGCCGTCGGTAATCCGTCGGAATATTCCGACCCTTTTCCGACGACTAATTTCCGTCGGAATAATCCAACGACTAATTTCCGTCGGAATAATCCGACGGATATTAATTTCCGACGAACTGGAACCGACGGACAATATCCGTCGGAAATCCATCGTAATAACTTCGTATAGCATACATTATACGAAGTTATACGAATATATATATATATTTTTTTTTTTTGAATTATTAATTTATACATCGATTTTACATCGACTTAGAATTTACATCGATTTTACATCGATCTATAGTTTACGACGAATTTACATCGATTTACTTTTACATCGGTTTACCAACGAATTTACATCCTTTTATTACGACGATTTTACGATGGATTCCCGAATCAAAAATTCGAGAAATCGATGTAATGTTGCGACGTCTTTACAACGACATACCAGCGAGGTAACTTTCGTCGTAATGTCGATGTAAAGTTACATCGGTTTTACGACGAATTATTTACGACGATTTTACGACGATTTGTATTCGTCATAGTTTTTACGACGAACTTACGACGATTTTCGAGTAACGACGATCATTTTACGACGATTTGGCAATCGTCGCTAATCCGTCTCAAACATGTTTTACATCGATTTTACATCGATTCTGTCCATTATAA
>PKMM01027338.1:237245-261743 GCA_002933915.1 Eutrema heterophyllum | reverse complement strand
TTCCGAAGGATTTCCGACGGTTTAGGATTTTAGCCGAGAAAATTCTAAACTCCCGGCTAAAACTAACACCGGGCAAGTTTTAGGCGAGGGGTTCAGTTTTCCTCGGCTAAAATAATAAACCGTCGGCTAAAACTTGTCCGGTGTCAGTTTTAGCCTATGATTCAGTTTTCCTCGGTCCTACACCGTCGGAAATCCCTCGGAAATTTTCAAGGGATTTCTGACGGTTTAGGATTTTAGCCGGGAATAAGTTTATTAGAATACCAAGTATATATTCCCGGGATTTGCCAAAACAAGTTCAAGTTAAAAACCCAAATTAAACTTTTTTTATTAATGTAAAAGGAGGATCGGAGTAGAACATTATTTGAAAAATAGGCTAAAAGGATGGGTCGTCTTCCATTTCACTATCAGACGAGTCGTCTATAACCACTCGGCTGAGCTTGGTCTCCGCGAGGCGAGAATTCCGTAGGACAATGTTTATGCACTCTCCACGGTCATGTAGTTTCATCTCGGTAAGCTGCAATCGAAGGTCAGGTCGGAGTCCTTGGAAAAAGATCATCGCCACTTCTTCTACGGATCGGTGAAGCCCAAAGTGTCCCATAGTCCGCACGAACTCCTCATGGTATTCTTGCAGAGTCTGGTTCCCTTGCCTTGCCAAGCCTAGCCCCCCAGCTACCACTGGTTGAAGTTACGTCTGGCTTTTTGGGGCCGGAGGAACTTCGTTGACACTTGCGGGCCCTTCCCTCTTCATCCTCATCACAAATCCATGGGTTGGACTTAATCTTGACCGTAGATGGACAAATGACTCTCTTACGAGCAGTTTCCCGCGTCAAAGGCATCGTTTTGAAAAAGATTTTAAGAAAACAATTTCGCAAATGTGACAAAACACGGGCGTATTTGTTGTGAATGAGGGGAAAATTATTTATAGACAAATGTTTGCATGTTCTCTGCAACTATATATACACATATATCGAATCTTCAAAATACCAGAGACAGGAAAAGTATATATATTTGTTTACAAACAAAGCAAACGTATATGCAAGAGAAGAAGTATTTACAAAGCAAGTAATATATCCGTCGGAAATCGGTCGGAAATTACCCACCGATTTCCGACGGTCGTTAATCGGTCGGAATATCCCGACCGGTTTCCGAGGGAATATAGATTCGTCGGCAGTCCCTCGGAATATTCCGACCGATTTTCGATCATTTTTAGTCCGTCGAAATAACCTCGGAAATCCCTCGGTATTCCGTCGGAAATTTCCGGCGACATAAAACCCGTCGGAAACGCCGTCGGAAATACGCTTGTTTTCTTGTAGTGTGTTTTCTTAAAAAATATTGGTATATGACTAAAACAACAGATTCTTGAGGACTAAAAAGAACAATCACTATGAAACAGAGTATGAGGAGTACTCTCGCACATATCACCAATGCTCCTTCTCTTTGTGTTCTGTCCGCCTTTTCAAACATCGAAGAAGAAAGATGTATCCCCCTTCTCTTGGTTAAAACACAAAACAGTGAACTTAAGAGTTGTCTGAGTCTTTTATGTACATGGAAATCTCCATGTACATAAAAATTTTATTTAAAATTTAAAATTAATGTTTCTTAACTTAAGATTGTTTTAGATTTTTTCGATTTTTTGGGGATTTTTTTATTTTTTTTTGAAAATTCAATGTAATTTTTAATTTATTTATTAATATTTTTTTATTAAATATAAACACGGTTTCAAAACGTGTATAGGTCCGTATATCTCCGTTATAGAGGGGTTGTAAAATGAGCACACGGTTCACAGTTAGAGATTTAAAATGGGCAAAAAAATAGTTTGGGTATTTTACTGGGTACAAAAATAGTTCAGGTATTAAAAAACTTATCGGAATAAAGTTGGGGATAGTTTTATGGAATTTTCCCTTGATTGAAACGATGCATTATATTTGCTCCTATTCTTGTTTTTTCATTATTGGTTTCACACAAGGCTTAATAAAAAAAAGAGGAGAAATACTTGTTAAATTTTGGTAAATGAAAGACGGTAATAAAATTTTGCAACTTCAGTGTCAAACCAAAAATATTTTAACAAGATGAATGGATGAAGGCCGAAATGTAAGAGACAGAAAACCGCGTTTACTTGTGAACTTTCTGAAAGAAACCATTTTGCGACATGTTTGACATATTTTCAGTTTCGGGTTGCCTTGTTCTTGTGTTATGATCAGCTGCTTAAAAGCCTCAAGAAGATGGATTTGCGGAGATCTAAAAAGCTGAAAGAAATCCCCCATCTTTCAAAGGCCACCAATATCGAGGAATTGTATCTTAGAGATTGCTGGAGTCTGGTGATGATTCCTTCCTCTATTCGGAATCTCAACAGACTAGGGAAGCTAGACATGAAAAGATGCAAAACTCTACAGGGTCTTCCAACCATCGACCTTGAATCTCTCCATTCCCTCAATCTCAGCGGATGCTCACAGTTGAGAAGTTTTCCCACGGATTTCAAGGAATATTTCATCTCTCTTTCTAGATGAAACGGAGATTGAAGAAGTTCCTGGGTGGATAGAAGATATCTCTGGGCTCAATTACATATTGATGAATGGTTGCAGCAACTTAAAATATATATCTCCAAACATTTCGAAACTGAAAGATCTTGAGGTGATATTCTTTTCAAACTCTGATTCTTTAACTGAAGAGAGTTGGTATGACTCTCCAAGTGCAGTGGGAACAGCAAGAGACAACATTCACACTCAATTACCAGATGCTTCTTCCTCTTGCAATTGGAAGTACGACGTCTTCCTAAGCTTCTTTGGACCAGATGTTCGCAAAAGTTTACTCAGCCACGTGTTGAAGGTATTTCGTCGCAAAGGAATCACTACATTTATCGACAATGAGATTGAGAGAGGCCAGCCACTGTCCCTTATTCTTGACCGTGGGATAAGAGCATCAAGAATAGTTATAGTCGTGTTTTCAGAAAATTACGCGTCTTCGAACTGGTGCTTACGTGAGTTGGTGGAGATCATAAAGTGCAGCGAAGAGATTGGTCAAAGAGTGATACCCATTTATTATGGTGTGGATCCTGCTCATATCAGGAAGCAGATCGTAGACCATGGAAAGACCTCTAAGAGGTATTCAGTGGACAAGCAACAAAAATGGGAGCGAGCTTTTACTGTACTAAACCAACTTCAGGGATATCATTTACGAGACTGGTAAGTGCTTTGACTTTAAGCCCTAAAGTTTTATCTTCATGGATGTTCATTTCTTCATAGTATTTACTCCATTTTGATTGTGCCATCATCTTTCTTCCTATCAGAGATTCCGAAGCAGATTTAATGGAGAAAATTGCTGATGATTTTTTTTTTGCACAAAATATTACACCAAAAGAGTTTTCTGATGTGGTTGGAATAGAAATGGTGCCCAGGATTCGTAATAGTCTAGACCAGGAAACTGAGAAAACATTAACAGTGCATTACGATGGTTTAAAGAGGAACGAGAAAGTGTTGTTTCGTCATATTGCTTGCTATCTGAATAATGAGACATATGAGAATGTGATGCGATTGCTGGAAGAGAGTGAGTTGGATGTTGGAGTTGGTCTGAAGAGTCTATTCGATAAGTCTCTGATACAAATATCAGAAGAGAGAGTCATCATAAGTATGCACCACGTGCTGCAAAAAATAGGCAGAGATATAGTTCTTGGACCGTTCATTCACCAGCCTGCAAAGCGTCAATTCTTGATGGATACTAGGGAGGGTTGCGACGTACTTATTGATCAATCTGTAAGTTTTTAGTTTTAGCATCATTATATATGTTTTTAAACAAGTGGATTTGTTTCCTTGTATAAATCAGGGCTCTTAAAATATTTTTTTCAGGGTACTGAGAATGTGTTCGGCATTTCGTTTAGAGTATCAGAAATGGGAGAGACATCGAGAAGAGAAGAAAGATTTAAAGGAATGAAAAAGCTGCTGTTTATGAGAATGTACAAGGAGAGGTTGTACGGTAAAGAAGTCAGATTTCATTTAGTGAAAGGCCTCCACTCTATGCAGCTCCACCTTAATTATTTCGACTGATAGCAGCTGACTAAGGTACGGTAATGATTCACATTTATTCACACTTTAGCAACGAACCATACTGATTCATTTTCCCTCTGGCTCATTTTAGTTTACCACTATTACAGAACATTGGAGTCATATTGAAACGACTGTGATGTTGGTTCTAGTACAAGCCGTGGAACAAATACCTGTGTTTTTGGCTAATCACGACAAGAAATAAGCCTAAAACCGACGGCCAAAACCGTCGGTATCCCGTCGGAAACAGCCTTTCCCGACGGATTTCCGACGGTTTTGAGCCGTCNTAAATACTTTGAATCAAAAGAATAATCTGAAGAAGCTGAACCAGTACATTCTTCGAATTCTTCAAGCTCTTCTTCGGAAATATCCAATAGATCATAAACTCTTGCATTTTCCGAATCGACCAAACCGACATCCTCCAATGAATGCTCAATTGAACCAACAAGACCAATAGAGATCTATTGCAATGGATCCTTCTTAACCACTCCATACACTCTACCCCTCGGGTTAATCTGTGTAACAGTCACCCATGGGTCTTGTTGACGCCTAATACGAGGATAACGAATGTAGGATACTTGGTTCGCTTGTGATGCAAGGATAAAAGGATCGTATTTGGTAAGCCTCCTTGATCGTATCTCAGGCGCTCCCACGGATTTCTCACCGATTTTTTAACTCCAAAAAATATTTCATACGCTCCAAAAAAATATCTAATGATTTCCGACAAAAATATTCTGTGGGAAATTTGCGACTGATTCCCCACAAATTTCCCACGAAATTCCCACGAATTTTTCCAACCAAAATATCCGTGGAAAATTCCGTGGTATTTTGACATGTTTTCTTGTAGTGATAGTTGGTATTTTTGATCTTATATGGACTGTCTTCTAATTTGTTTAGAAAATTCGACACTTTTTTGCTCTTTAACGTCACCAGATTAGTGACCCCTTTTTATTTTGTTTTAATTTAGAGACCGACTATTCAGACATTTTTCAAACCTATCACTCTTAGCATTATAATTAGCGACACTTGTAACGCGTGTTTAAATGCATAATCCAAAATTGTAGCTTTAGGTAATCGACCGTTTATTACATTTTTGTTAGTATTGCTCTTAACTTTTGTTTTTCCATATGTAGTTTCGAAATTGCCCCTTCTTATTACAGCCAAGGTTGGTCCCATATGCCTCGCTTGTTGGGGGCAATTCAGGAATTACATCGGATATTCGATCTATTGAAATGAAGTTGTTCTTATTTGACCAAGGAAGTCAAATGATGAAGATTAGTTGGCCGAAAGATGAAGTTGTTTTTATTTGACCAAAGAAGTCAAATGATGAACAGTGCACACCGTGGATGAACAGTGCACACAAGTAATCATATTTTGTTTTTGTAATCTCTTTCTATAAATATAACATTTGTATCTACGAGAATATTATCAGAGAGAGAGAACATTATCATCTTCTTCCTTATTCTTGTTCTGGTTTTGTTCTTTATTCTAAACTCTACATTATTCTTGTTCATCATTCCACAAACTATTCTCACATTCTAACATGGTATCAGAGCTATAAGCTCCTATTTTTTTTTTTTCATTCCGCATTTCTTCTAATCATTCTTCTCTTTCTTTCAAACTTTCTGGTCTAAAATCATTACCCAGTGGTCAATAGCAAATCGGTCATGGAGAACACAAGACCAGTTGTTATACCAGTGACCCTTAAGGGGTTAAACTACTTGATGTGGTCCAGGATGGTCAAGACAGCTTTGGGTGGCCGGGGTTTATGGAGTCATGTCACCAAAGACGAAGCTCCAAAACAAACGGTTCAGCAAGATGGCAAAGAGATTGTCCTTGTGGATGAAGACAAATGGCTCCAAAAGGACTAATATGTGTTGTCTATCATCCAAAACTCCCTAGAAGCATCAATCTTGGAGGCTTACTCCTACTGTGAAACCACCAAGGATCTTTGGGAGACTCTTAAAAAGGTTTATGGGAACACCTCCAACTTGAGCCGGGTCTTTGAAGTGAAGCAGGCTATCAACAACCTTAGCCAAGAAGACTCGTATAACTTCGTATAATGTATGCTATACGAAGTTATTACGTACATTTATAAATATTGTTTATTAAAATTACATTTATTTAAAACATTTTTAATAAATAAATATATAAAAAAGTTTTACAAAATTTATTTATTAAAAAACGTTTTAAAAAAAGTTATTTATGAAAATCGTTTTGTAAAAATAAATTTGTGAAAAACGTTTTAAAAATGTTTATTCATAAAAAATGTTTTTACAACATATATTTATTAAAAACGTTTTTACAACATATATTTATTAAAAAAGATTTTACAATATTCATTTATTAAAAAACGTTTTCTAAATTCTATTTATATATTTTTTTTCAAAAAACGTTTTTACAATATTCTTTTTATAAATATACTTTCAAAAAACATTTTTTTATAAATTCTATTTATAAGTATAATCACAAATTCAACAAAAAATAACTAACCTAATTAAATCTACTCACAAATAAATCTAAACCTAATTAACAATCACAAATAAAATCTAACAACCTAATTAACAATCAAACAACCTAATCTAATTCCACAAATTCAACTATCTAACCCCCTAATTGTAATTCTAAATCAAAAAAAAAAAATTGACTTACATAGCGTGGAGAGGCGACGGCGTGGCAGTGGGAAGGAGAGCTCCGGCGGCGGCGTGGAGAGGCGACGCAGACTTCCGGCGGCGACGGCGTGGAGAAGAAGAAGAGAGGCGAAGAAGAGAGAAGAAGAAGATGAAAAAGAGAATCGGAGAGAAGGAGAAGAGAGAAATCGGAGAGAAAAAGAAATCAGAGAGGAGAGAAGAAGAAATCAGAAAAATTGAAAGAGAAGAAGACGGTTCGCTGTAATATGATTTAACGTTTCTGACGGCTAGATTCCCTCGGGAATCCGTCGGTTATAGAATTAATTAACCGCTTTAATTTTCAATAAATTTTCGTTGGCGGTTTAAATTCGTGGGCAAAATTTCAGTATCCCTCGGAAATCCCTCGAAAATTTCCGACGGGTTTCCGACGGATCTTGATATTTTGATGTTTTATACTTGGGATTTTTTCGAGTGTAAACCAATTAAATCACAAGTCCGTCGGAAATCCCTCGGAAATTTCCGAGGGATTTCCGACGGTTTAGGGTTTAGGGGTTAGATTTTGAAAATTTTGTAAAAATTAGTGTTTAATAACCATTAGTGTTACATACTAATAAAAACAACCTTTGAAACCAAAACAAAACATGTTATTTTGGACTTCTTATGAATCGATTGATGAACGAGATCAAGCTTTCGTAAGAACACATAGAACATACAAGGACACTTACGAGTTTGATTAGGGTTTCAATTAAAAAGTTAAAAATGTTTGATTCTTAAAAAGATTTCATAGAAAGTAGTTTAATTTGTTACTTCTAGATCTATCAAGACCTAACATGTTTAAAATCCGGTTAATTTGAGGGTTATTACCTTAAACCGTCGGAAATCCCTCGGAAATATCCGAAGGATTTCCGACAGTTTAGAGTTTTAGCCGAGGAAATTTTTTATTAAAATACCAAGTATATATTCCTGGGATTTGCCAAAACAAGTTCAAGTTAAAAACCCAAAGCTCTTTTTATTAATGTAAAAGGAAGAGTAGAACATTATTTGAACGGGAAATCCCTCCGAAATTTCGTTTTATTAATGTAAAAGGAAATTTCCGACGAATTTCCAACGGATTCACACAGTTTCGGTTTTAGCCGAGAGAATTTCAGGTCTTAGCCGGGGATTCTGATTATATTTTCACTGTCAAACAAACTTAATTACGTTGTTTGATTATTAATTATGGGGGAGTTCAAAATGACGCTTTTACGTTAATTGGCCGAAAGTATCGGCTAATTAATTATTATTTAAGTTTTAATTTATTATAAAAGAAAATTTTATCCACCATTATCACTTAACCTAACGTCTAAGTAAAGAAAAAAATAACAAAAGCTTTCTTAATTTCATGCTGCTATTTTCCAGCGATTATGGAGTGAGGAGGATGACATTACTATTCTGAATGGCATCATCAGTTACAAAAATAAATATGGTAAGTTTCCTAAAGACGATATAGAAATTGTTTACGATTTAGTGAAGGAGGACATCATCTACGAATGTAAAACAATTCAACAGTTTGTTATCAATTAAGATCAACACGCGTTGAAGAAGAAATATCTCACCAAAAAGATGAAAGACGAAGTGTCACCCACATTTGTAAAACCACACGACAAGGAATGTTTCGATGGGTTTTAAACCGTCGGCAACCACCGACGAAATGCCGAGGGAATATCCGAGGGAATATCCGAGGGATTTCCGACAGTTTTAGTACGGTCGGAATATTCCGATGAATTTCCGAGGGAATATCGACGAACCGGTATTCCCTCGGAAATCCGTCGGAATATTCTGACCGATTTCCGAGGTAAATGAAACCATCGAAAATATTCTGACGGGTTTCCGAGGGAATTCAAACCGTCGAAATTCTCTTGGTATTTTGTCGGTAATTTCCGATAGATTAAATTCCGTCGGAAACGCCGTCGGAAACGCCGTCGAAAATGCGTTTGTTTCCTTGTAGTGTAAGGGTGCTCTAGATGTTGCTTGCGTGTTTTGGATATGGCACTAGTAGGACTGTTCATTGGAGTTATAGTGGGAATATATCAGAGCATGTGTTTTTACAATTGCAAAATTCTTTTAATGGCTCTCATAGCTGAAACTATTCTCTGCTTTCTGCAACTTTGATATTGGGGAATGGGGATGGGGTGGTGTTGTGTTACCCAAAACAAAACAAAAACAATTCTTCTTTTTTGTTTTTTTTTGTTCATGAAATTGATGTTTTATATTGTTTTTTTACGTATTTGTTTTGGTCAAATTCTTTATGTCTTGTATATTATTATTTTCTTTTTGTGGGCAACCATGTATTGTATAATAGTTAAGATCATAAAGTCAAACGAAAAATATTTGTACATATGTTGGGAAAGCATATAAATCAAACAAAATTTAAGTTAGCTAAAAAATTGAATAAAAATAATTAATTTTTTTGATTATAAAATGTATTTAAATTTGCGTGAAAATCATGAAAAAAAAAATCAATATTATGTTGATTATTAAAAAGACTCATTTTTTTCTGATCTCATCCGATACTTTTACATCTTTCTTAGATTAGACTGTAAAATGTTCTTTTTTGACTCTCCATGATTCATGTAACTTTTAGAATATGAGGAGAGTAAATTTATGTTACATGACAAAAGAACAAAAAAATGTAAGTAGACTGTAGACTGTAGAGTAGGTGGAGAGGAGAAACAAGCTGATAAAATCTGTCCTCAGAAATGTATTTTGTGATACAAACAAAACATAAAATCTACATTACTTCTCTCTTTAGGCATGTTCCATCCATTATTGCTTAGTTAGTTAATTTCAAGCAAATAAAACAATCAATCACGTTGTTCAAACATCTATGAATCATTGATTTAAACTTTGAAGCTCTGCTTTCCAATTTTTTTACCAAATAGCTTAGTGGAATGTCATATATAAGAAAAACATTAGACTAACGCTGAGCATTTAATCTCTCCTCCGTTGGATCTCTTGAATGTCATATATGGATCGAAATATAGTTGTAACATAATGAGAATATAAGATAAAACATTAGACTAACGTTGAATCTGGTTATGATATAAAATCACCAAAAGTCATACAATAATCTAGTTTACATTCTGATTTCGTACAAATTAGTTTTTCATATCTAGCTAGTTAATATATGTGTTACATCTATATATATATATATATATATAGGGGGAATTGCCAAAAATAACTCATAATTTGATTATAAATGCAAAAGTAGACTCTTTATTCAATTTAAAGCTAAAGTAACTCAAATGGGTAAGGAAATTACAATTACATCCTTTATGACCAAACAAAAAATAGAAGTCTTAATTACGATTATAACTTTATGAAGTCTAATAAAGAAGTAGAGAAGTCTACTATATATACTTCATAAAAAAGTCTGCTTTGTAATTAAATATTATATTTAAATTTTGAAAATAATAAAAAATAATTTGATTAAAAATTTGTTTACATAAATGAAATATAAACAATTATGATGTCTTTTTGGATATGTGTATCAGGTTCTCCAAAACGACATCGATCTGCTCAATCATCCTGCTGAGCTCGAGAAGAGAAAGCACAAGGTCAAGCGTCTCATGGTACTTTTTCTTTATTTCCCCCCGCCGAAATCCGTAAGACACAATTGGATGCGATGCAACAAGTCTGATTACGTTTGTCTGTTTTGTGTGTTTCAGGACGTTTAAGTGCCAAGGATGCTTCAACATGTGAGTTGTCTAACTTGCTTGTCACTTATTCTTCTATAGAGTCGAACACTGTTGTTGGGTATTGATCGAAATGTTGTTTTATTGAAATTGTAGATTGGTATTATTTATTAGAAAGAAACTGTCCAGAGTTTCAAATCAGTGGTGATGTAAGTCTAAATTCTTGGTTTTGCTCAATACTAAATCTTCTACAAAGTAGAATGATGTTGAATGATGTTTTATTAATAGTAGTCTATATATTGGTATTAGGAAGAAATTGTCCTGCTTTTAAATCAATAGTGTTGTGAAGAAATTACAGTTTTAGTAACACATTGTTAGTGGGTTATTTGCAGAACCACTGTGTTCAGCCATTCTCAAACAAGTTGTAGTGTGTGGAAACTGTCAGACAGTTCTGTGCCAGCCCACCGGTGGTAAAGCGAGGCTCACAGAGGGATGCTCTTTCAGGAAGAAGTGAGAATGAGATTCCCACAAATCATCATCTTTTCACACATGTTGCTTAGTAGTTCTAATACCCCTGACGTTTTTTTTCTTTGTTTATGAGAAAATTTTGAAGGAGTGAAACTACTAGTTGGAATATTAATGCTCTGGTCCTATTGCAGTAGAATATGCTTTCATTTAGTTTTAATCTTTCTCGAGTTGCATCAGTGGTCGGTTTCTTGTTCATGTTTAAATATGAAGGAAGTTTACTACTCCATATACATTTTTGAATTGGCTTGTGCAAAGTCATTGTAATAGTGTTATGACTAGTGTAAAAAACTCACACACTTGTTTTGAAGAAGTTAAGTTGTGTGCAAATTTGGATACCGAGACGTGAAACTATTCCAAGAAATATCCTATAACATCTTATTGAGTGTGAGGTTTGAATTCGGAATCACACTTTATGTTGATAATCGACAAGACAAAGTATAATTTATAAAATCAAAAATATCTAGAAATCTAGAGTAAGGATCAAAGAGTGGCTGTAAGTGAAAGAGAATCTTATAAAGCTATAAAATAACATGAGCAAGAAATTTCGCGGCTCCTGAGACCCAAGTGCGTAAACAGGAGGAAACTCAATGGTTATTGAGCAAAGCCAAGGACATAAATATTGAAACTTTTGATTATATTTTCTTAAAATATCATCTGAAATTTGCAAACAATCTTGTAAGTCAGAAAATTAAAGCAGACTTCACCCGAAGTCTGCATAAATGTACTAAAAGTCTAATCAAATAAGAAAATTGATTCTCCAATGATTATAACACATAAACACGTCAAACTCATACATAAGCAAGAACAATAAGTAACACAGTGAGAACAAGAAAATCTACAAAATTCATTATTTATATGTTATAAATGCATTTTTAACAAAACTAACCACACCTGAAGTCTGCCCCGTATTATGAAGCAGATTTCATGTGAAGTCTGCACAATGAGCTAAAAGCCTAATCAAACAAGAAAATTGATTTTCCATAATTATAACACATAAACACGTCAAACTTATACTGATGCAACAACAACAACAAACATACATGTGGGAACAAGAAAATATAGTAAAATCGTTACAAATATGCTATAAATGCATTTTTAACAAAACTAACCACATAGACTTCACCTGAAGTATGCCCCGTATTATGAAGCAGACTTCAAGTGAAGTCTGCACAATGAGGTAAAAGCCTAATCAAACAAGAAAATTTGATTTTTCCATAATTACAACACATAAACAAGTCAAACTCATACTGATGCAACAACAACAACAAACATACATGTGGGAACAAGAAAATATAAAATATTCGTTACAAATATGCTATAAATGCATTTTTAAAAAAATTAACCACACAGACTTCACACAGAAGTCTGTTCCCTGTATGGAAACAGATTCGGTGTGAAGTCTGTTCCCTATATGGAAGTATACTTCACACCGAAATCTGTTTTTAGGTTACTTTTGCAATTGCAAATTAACAAAGGAAATATTACAGACTTCACATGAAATCTACGCATTTAAGTAGACTTCACCTGAAGTCTCCGCCGTAAATTAGGGGTATATTTTTGCAATTGACCAAAAGTTTGACTTTTCAGAAGTAGACTTCACGTGAAGTCTCAGAATAAACAGGTTAGTTTTGCAATTGACCATAATTTGCAATAATTTGACTTTTTCGAGCAGACTTCAGATGAAGTCTGCGGAATGTCACCTGAAGTCTACTCTAAAAACGAAGTCTACTGGAGGTTAGTTTTGCAATTGACCAAGTTTGACCTTAGTAAAGTAGACTTCATTTGAAGTCTGAAACGTGCAAACTTCATACGAAGTCTACGGTAGGTTAGTTTTGCATTTGACCAAAATCTTGAATTAAATTAATTGGAGACTTCGCATGAAATCTACTGAATTTTTTGAAATACTTCAGACTTCACCCGAAGTCTGCTAATTAAATGATTTTCCTGGTCAATGTTTCAAAATTTAGTCAAATGCAAAACTAACCTCTCTTTTCAGAGCAGACTTCATATGAAGTATGCTATAAAAAGTCAAAGTTTTGGTCAAATGCAAAACTGACCTAGAGTAGACTTCATGTGAAGTCTGGTTTTTCCAGACTTCAACTGAAGTATACTCTAAAATGTCAAAGTTTTGGTCAAATGCAAAACTAACCTCGCTTTTACGCAGACTTCGCCTGAAGTCTGCATCATTTTTTTGTTTTCAAAGGATATTTCGCAGACTTCGCATGAAGTCTCCGTTGAAAAACTCAAAAAATGGTCAATTGCAAAACTAACCTCTGCGTTGACTAGAAGACTTCACCTGAAGTCTCCGATATAGAGCAGACTTCAGGTGAAGTCTGTTATCGCTAAACAGATCTGAAAATTTACGAAAATCAAGTTGAAAATTACCTAGATTCAGTTTGAGCTCGTTTTTTGCTTTGTCAAGCGCCCAGAACTTCGAATTTCACCAATACCATAGAAGCTCGGTCGTTTTTTATGCCAATATCACCGAAAATTACAAGATCAATGAATTTGCAATTTTTAAAACGTAAATTAGAGAGTTTTTTGGATGAAATTGGTGAGGAAATGGAAGATTATGAGGTTATGAGATCACACAATGGGCATTTAGAGCTTGAAAATCGGTTGGGTAAACATTTAGAGCTTGAAATTGGTTGTTAATGGTGGTTGGGAAAATTGAAGAAGATGACATTTTCGTAAATAAGTGATATACCATGGATTATTGTGTCTTTTTGCTATTTAAAAAATATATATAATTAATAACATAATGGCATTTTCGTGAATATGTGTGGTTGTGAAGGATATAAAAGAGAAAAAGTGATATTGAAGATGGAGAAAAAATTGGTTATGTTTGCATTTGACTACAAATTGTGAATCATTTTTGCACTCAAATCATAATAATTTGATTCAGAACAATATCCATAGTTAATGCTTAATAAATAAGAGTATTGTTAGGGGCTAGATCAGTTTAATGAGTACGCTTCTAACAAAGCTTGTCTACTATATCAATTCAAAAAGAAAAAGCTTGTCTACTATAAATCGGCTATATTATTAAAACGGTCTCCTAAGAAATTATGTCATATTTTATACCAAAATTAAATAATTAGTCTGAAATGAAAATCCTAAATCATAAAAATTAACTTTAAGCACTAAACTTTAAATCCAAAATTCTAAATTCTAACCCTAAAAAATAAATTATAAACCGTAATTCCGAGTATAGTGTATTTCTTTAACTTGATTTTTTTTAGCCTTTTTCTTTATTAAACTATCCTTTTAACCATTTTTCTTACTTGACTATTAAAATATACTAAAATAGTAGTGAATTTGATACCAATATTATTGGACTGATTTTAAAATACATACATCTATTTTCGTGCATATATAATGTGTGAGTTCAAAAGCACATGTGGAATTATATGATATTAAAATATAGCTGAGGGGACAATACTATTAAAGCCACTTACTATATATAATGCATGGATTTAGTATGCGGATTCATCGGTCGATATGCCTTATGGATTTTTGCCTAATATGACGGTTCGTGTAGACAAGGTCTTTTTCTTACTGATTTTCAAGTCGTGGTGGTGAAAAGGAATAACTGGAGACCATTGATACTGGTAATTTGGAGGTTACATGCTCAGCCAACCAAGGAAAATTTTGGTCAAAAAAGAAAAAAAAAAACTAAGGAAATTTTTGAAAATACTCGTGTCATTCAACTTTTTCTTGACCCGCACTGCTTGTAAACGATTTATGTAATTTTTTGTTGTTGTATGCAGTACTTTTTTCAGTTTGATTTATATCATCATCGTTGTTTTCTTGGCTTGTTATCTTCGCTGGTTGTTTTTTCAATTATTTGCTTCTTAGTCATAGTTTGCTTGTATTTCATTAGC
Organism: Eutrema heterophyllum; assembly: GCA_002933915.1. Lineage (NCBI taxonomy): Eukaryota > Viridiplantae > Streptophyta > Magnoliopsida > Brassicales > Brassicaceae > Eutrema > Eutrema heterophyllum. Next base: position 246,990 of record PKMM01027338.1, on the reverse strand, counting down.
TTTTGGTTTTTCCACTTTCTCGTTATCTCTGTAATCTTGTGTCAAAATCGAAAATTGGTATAAAATTTAATATTTTACCAAAAAAACAACATAAAAGAAGACTCGAGATAGAAAGCTACAACCCGATATATATATATATATATATATATATATATTTTTTGGTGTTGTTAAAAGTTATAGCTACAACCCGATTTAAAAGAAGAAGTTTCAGCCCAATTCAAGAATATGGTAAAACCCATAAAGACTAAAGTTTAAGTAAAAAGTTTGGGCCCAATTCAAGATTTTGAAAATCAAAAACAAAAATCTGATTAGAAGAAGAAGAAGACAGAGATAATTAAATAGTGATTAACTTACGTGAATCGTATCAGCCCAATGAATTGTTTTTCTATTTGAGTGTGACAAACCAAATAAGCAGCAATCATTGGGTTCCGAGATTCGATCTTTTCCTCACTACCAGTCACTCACTCGCAACTCAATCAGTGTGTTTGTGCATATTAGAGAAGATGACACACAGGATTTACGAGTTCCTTTCCAATCGCAAACCGCAATTGAAGGAAGGTGTCAACAATCAACAAATCTGGAAACCAAAGATAAAACGAGATGGGCTCAAACACAGAAGAAATGCCCACTCAAGTCAAAACAAAAACAGAAGAAAGTCAATTGGGCCTGTGCAAAGAAGAGAAGCCCATCTCGACTGAAACATCTTCGACAGCTACTTTAGTCAAAGAAAACAGAGCACACGAAGATGGTGAGCTTGTTCCGTAGCTCAGCCTCTCACACTTCAAAATCGTTTTACACAGTTCTTGGATCTAGTGAGAGCGTGTTGTACATAATCTGAGTTGTCCACGACCTAGGGTTTTAGTATTCTGAGTATAAATACTCTTTTGATGTAATCGGAAAAAATTTAAGAATAGAATCATGAAAGTTTTAAGTCTTTGTTTTCCATTTTCTTCAAGCTCCAAGCTTTTGTTCTTTCTGTCTTCAGAAGGTACCTAACATTAACAATCTTCTGCTCGACGATTTCGCCACTTGTAGTTACCGGTTTTGCGAGTCTTGTGTAAAGTCGTCGTCTTTGGGTTTACAAATTGATTTTCCAAGAACCCTTTTTGCATTTCCTACTTCTCTTTTGCGTTTCACATGGCTTCTTCTTCTTCTTCTTCATCTCCATTGGTCAATTGTCCACACGATGTTTTCCTCAGCTTCAGAGGAGAAGATGTCCGCCGCAAATTCCGTACCCACTTTCTCAAGGAGCTCGACCGCAAATTAATCACCTTCAAGGACGATGAGATTGATAAAGGTCGATCTATTGCCACTGAGCTTTTCAACGCCATTAGAGGATCGAGGATTGCGATTGTCGCGTTTTCCAACAATTTTGCAAGTTCGAGCTGGTGCTTGGATGAGTTGGTGGAAATCATGAACTGCAGAGAAGAACGAGGCCTAATCGTGATACCCATTTTCTACGAAGTGGATCCTTCTCATGTCAAGAAACAATCCCACGGCTTCGGAGAGATCTTCAGAAAGACTTGCCAAGGCAGAACGGAGGAAGAGAAACTTCGGTGGGGGAAATCCTTGACCAACGCAGCAACCATAGCCGGGGAGGATTCTCGGAACTGGTACTTTCTTGATTCTTGATTCTTCTTTCCAAGATTCTCTTATTCTTGAAGTATCTACATTATGTTTGTGCTATTGTGTCATCATCTTTGTTAGGTCTGACGAAGCAAAGATGATTGAGAAAATTGTCAACGATGTTTCAAACAAACTGAATTCAACAGCATCCAATGATTTTGATGACTTTGTTGGGATTGAAGATCACATGAAAAGCTTGAAATCGTTCTTAAAATTGGAATCACAGGAAGTGATAATGGTAGGGATTTGGGGTCCATCTGGAGTTGGTAAGACTACCATAGGACGAGCTCTCTTTAGTCAACTCTCCTGTCTGTTCCTACCCAGTATTTTCATTGATAAGACTAAGGAAAATTACACAAGGGCCAACTCCGACGACTACAACACGAAGCTGTACTTGCAAAAACAGTTCCTGGCTGAAGTTTTGGACCAGAAGGACTTAGAGATACATCATTTAGGTGCGGTAGAAGAAAGGTTAAGGCATAAGAAAGTTCTTGTGGTTTTTGATGATGTGGATGATCAAGTCCTCTTAAATGCCTTGGTGGGGAAAACTACGTGGTTTGGTCCTGGAAGTAGAATTGTTGTTATTACAAAGGATAGGGAGCTTCTAAGGGACCACAGAATTGAATCTGATCGTATTTATGAGGTGGCTTTACCGTCTAAAGAGCTAGCATTTCAGATGTTCTGCCGATGTGCGTTCGGGCAAGACTCTCCACCTGACGGTTTTATGGAGATTGCTATTGAAGCTGCAAGCCTCACCGAGAATCTTCCACTGTGTCTCAACGTTTTGGGTTCATCCCTCGCAGGGTTGAAGAAGGAGGAGTGGGCAGAGAGGATGCCTAAGCTCAGAAATAGTATGGCTGGACAAATTGATAAAACATTAAGAGACAGCTATGATAGGTTAAAAGAAGAAGATAAAGCAATATTTCGTCACATTGCTTGTTTATTTAATCATAAACCACGTGACTACGTGATACGATTGCTTGAAGATAGTAAGTTGGATGTTGATTTTGGACTTGTTACTCTAGCTGAACGGTGTCTCATACAGATATCAGAGGATAAGATCATTAGGATGCACGATTTCCTACAAAAAATGGGTAGAGAAATTGTCCGTAGACCATGTATCCAGGAGCCTGGAGAACGTGAATTCTTGATGGATTCTAAGGAGATCTGTGAAGTACTTGTTGATGAAACTGTAAGTTTCTAGTTATTCATGTTTTGCCGTAGGTTAATAATACATTTTTAAGCATGTCATTTTTAATCATTTGTAAGCATGTCCGTAGGTTAATAATACATTTGGTTTTTCTAATAACTTTTCAGGGAGCTAAAAGTGTTTTAGGCATATTTTTGAACTTATCTGAAATCGAGGATACATTATCTATTACTGAGGAAGCATTCAGCAGGATGAAAAACCTTCGATTTCTAAGCATCTACGGGGTCTTAGGGGAGGATAAAGAGGTCATGCTGCATTTACAGGTAGGCGTCGGCCATATGTGGCGCCAACTTAGATTACTGGAATGGTGGGGGTGCTCAATGAGATGCATGCCTCCTAACTTTCGTCCAGAAAATCTCGTTGAACTTAGAATGCCGGATAGTCACCTTGGGAAATTGTGGGAATGAGTTCAGGTAAGTTTTTCAGGTTCACTTGATGACTCATCTCTGTCTAGTATGTATCATCCTCCTCCAAGACCGTTGCCTTACGATGCTGATCCTAGGTACTTCCGTTTTGCTAAGGGCTCGAGCCATTTGGGTGAAGAAGTTGAACCGTTATGAGGTGATACCGAAATGAATTCTGAAGCTTTGGGGTGGAGCCAAACGGAGTAAGTCTGATTATGAAGATGGATCAAAAGAAGTGTATTCAAAAGGTTCACCAATGAATGCAAAGTCGAAGACAGTGCTGGGGATAGAAATTTCTTATGCAGATTCGGACGATGAGGATATTTGTCCAACCTGCCTTGATGGTAACACTATAGAAGCTAGTTTGATGCTACATTAATCTCTTTGAATCCATTTTATATTCATCTCTTTATGTTTATTGCCGCATGCGAAAGAGTGTGTTACGTTGCTAGCAGATCGTTATACTAGCTTTCTCATGTTCCTTGGTTTCCTTTCTTCATTCAATCCACTCCTGAGCAATTAGGCCATTAATAGCTTTAGTTCTTAGGATAGTCTTATGTTGAAATTCGTAGAATGAAACTACGTTGATACTCTCAAGAGGCCATAAAATAACATATTGCAAACTCTAGTGAAATCTGAAGTAGAGGATTGAGTTGGTTTATGTTAAATATTGGATAACTCAACTCATAAAGCAGACGTTGCGAGTACTTTGAGGTAATATTTGGCTTTCAGTAATTTTAAGTTTCGCAATGTACAGATTACACGCCAGAGAATCCGAAAATAATCACCAAGGGTTCTCACCATTTTCACCTTAGCTGTATTTATGAATGGATGGAGAGAAGTGAAACCTGCCCCGTCTGTGGAAAGGTAACTCGTTGCTTTCTACAAAGTTTCAAAACTTCGGATTTGGTCGAATGTTCCATCAATCTCCTTCATAAATATTAAATTCTATCAATTTGTATATAATTTGTCATTAATGATTTAAGGTAGTCTAATTCTATAGTATCTATATGCATTCTTACCCAATTTCCAATCTTAATTATTGCAGGTGGTGGCATTTGATGAAACTGGCTAAAGGAACAAAAAAGGCAGTGAGTCTTTGCATAATAAAATTATACAGAGATAAATTACTTGTTCATAAATCTTCTGTGAAATTGTGAATATCCAGATGCCTTATAGTAAATATGAGAAATTGTGATGTCTCTTAATTTTATAAACTCATTACCTATACAATTATCTTCAATAATACTATCGGAATGAAAAAAGTTTGAATCTTTCAGTTTTTTGTTATCTAGATCATGATTTCTTATAGACTGTATTGAGCAGAAATAATCTTTTGCATTTCTCAAATCAGAGCAAGAAGAAGAAGAAGAAGAATGTTGTTAAAAATTAATCCTCTGAATCATTAGACAAAACCATCAAATACCAAATATGTATTGATTATTACACCAAGTTCTTGAAAAGTGAGAGCTCAAAAGCTCAAACAACAGAACAAGACATAATCTCCATGTACATAAAAAACTTCAACAACTCTTAAGTTCACTGTTTTGTGTTTTAACCAAGAGAAGGGAGATACATCTTTCTTCTTCGATGTTTGAAAAGGCGGACAGAACACAAAGAGAAGGAGCATTGGTGATATGTGCGAGAGTACTCCTCAAACTCTGTTTCATAGTGATTGTTCTTTTTAGTCCTCAAGAATCTGTTGTTTTAGTCATATACCAAAAAATTTTAAGAAAACAGCTCGCCTTTTGTTATAACAAACCTTAGGGATAAGATAATACATTAGGGAAATCAACTCATAATGGAAATCAACTTGTCCAACGAAAATCATAATAGCAATTAATAGAGCAAATGTATGTATCTGAGCTTCCAAGCAGCTTCAAGGTGATAGGGTATATGCAGCGCGATTCACACATCTTGCAAAATGGGCGAGTTATATTATTATTGAGCACCACCTCAAACGATGTGCCCTCATTTATTGTGCTTCTTGGCAGGAGCCCTGTAAAGTCTCCGAGCACACACTTTGTATGCAAACTAGCCCTGTGATCTTTACACGTGTAGAACCATGTCTCTGAATTGGTTTCTTTCTCACAAATGTCACACCAATATGTACCACTTGCCTCTTCTCCATAACATAGTGAGAGAGGATGATCGTCAACTCTATGCTTTACCACTTGTGGTAAAGTGGCGCATCTAAAGTCCAAGGAAAATCCACAACCATCTTCAATGCACGTGAGATATGGAGATATCCACTCTTTGCAACCATTGCATTGTCTTTTATCATTTGATGAAGTGTAATATAAGGGATGATGGGGATGACTTGGATGGACAAATGGCTCAGATATTGAACCGCACAGGACATCTAAATTCTTTTCCCCATGCTGGTACCTGAAACCGTTGGACATTCTACGACAAGCATCACACTGAAACCAATCTGCCTCGCTTGTAACTAAAGTAAGCCGTTCATTGTGTAACACATGCCATTTCCTTGTAGGAAATCCAGCGCAGATTTGGTGGATAACAAAATCACAATCAATGATACAACCATAGAAGGATTGGAGACCAATGGGATGGGCACATGCCTTGCAATGCTTGTTCTCCTCGTAGAGAAGACCGTTAGCGTTGAGTCTTAAGTGATGCTCTTTGTGGCTAAAATGTTGTATTGTGTTGTCATCTATTACCACATATGGTTCTGTATCTTCTGTTTCATCAGGTACATCTTCGAGTTCTATCCCGTTCCAGACATCTCTTCTTGTAGCGCATTTCGAATGAACGACATAGCCAGGACACCTCTGACAAGAATAACCTCCACAAGTCCAATCTACCTTCTGGCGGCAAACTCCACACACAGAAGAATTCACAACACCAAGAAGAGAAGTGCGAGAAATACGATGATCATGCCGATTGATGTTTATAACGCGTGGAAGGCCAATGCAGTCTTGATGGATCATGAACCCACATTGAACACATATATAAGGGCTTCGATCTCCCTTGAGCCCGCAAGCATTACAAGTAAAAGAATCGAGTCTTGGGAGAAGGAAGAGTTGATGATCATGAGCTTTCAAATCCAAAAGAGATAGTGGCGGTGGGGTTGAGACACAACACATATCCAAGCTGAAGTTACATGAAGAACAATGATAAAATATATTCTCATCAATCTTTTTGCCGCAAAGACGACATCTACCATCAGAGTATTCCCCTGGTCGACCCGTTAGGAGCTTAAGAGGGTGTAAGGAGTGGCAGGAGTGGTTTACCTCCAACGGATACGATAAGCAATCCACATGGAAGGCTAAATCACATTCATGACATTTGTAAGGAAACTCAGCACCAGTAGTCTTGCCACATTTAGCAGCACAGTCGAACTGATTTCGCTCCTTGACAAGTGTGAGCTTGTGAGGATGCGTCTCGGAAACGCCGATAACCTCTGGTGGTGGGTAGCTGGCACAATGTAGATCCACGTCGAAGTCACACGTCTTACAACGATAGCATAGATTCGCGATAAACTTTCCACATAAATCGCAAATGCTAAGACGTGATCCAAAACAAAACTTAAGAGTGTGTCTGGGGTGAGATGGGTGTTCGAGAAGTAGAGAGAACTCACTACATTCCTTGTGGGCGAAAAAATCACAGCCCTTGCAATAAAAGCCGTCGCTGATAGATTCGAAGCCTGAACAGCAATCACCGAGCCGCAGATCATTCCAAGGCACCATAGGATGCTGGTGGATTGGTAGTAACACTCCCTCATCAGAATCCATGATCGATTGGGAAGAATGAAAAAGAAGAAGAAAAACTGGATCTGAGATCTCAAAGCTTTCGCGTCTCCTTCCAAAGTAAATGTGTGGCCTAACAAAGACTCCAAAAGAAAAATTATATATTAAAAAACTTTAAAAAAGAAAAATTAGATATTAAATTATTAAAATTGTGGGAAGGAGTTCAGGTAAGTTTTTCAGGTTCGAATGCTTTAAAATATAGTAATTGATTGAAACGATGCATTATATTTGCTCCTATTCTTGTTTTTTCATTATTGGTTTCACACAAGGCTTAATATAACAATGGAGAAATACTTGTTAAATTTTGGTAAATGAAAGACAGTAATCAAATTTTGAAAAATTCAGTTTCAAACCAAAAACCGTGTTTACTTGTAAAAATTTCCCGAAAGAAACCATTTTGCGACATGTTTGACATATTTTAAGTTCTTGTGTTATGATCAGCTGCTTAAAAGCCTCAAGAAGATGGATTTGCGGAGATCTAAAAAGCTGAAGGAAATCCCCGATCTTTCAAAGGCCACCAATCTCGAGGAATTGTATCTTAGAGATTGCTGGAGTCTGGTGAAGATTGATCCTTCCTCAATTCGGAATCTCAACAGACTGGGGAAGCTAGACATGAAAAGATGCAAAAATCTACAGGGTCTTCCAAAAGACATCGACCTGGAATCTCTCCATTCCCTCAATCTCAGCGGATGCTCAGAGTTGAGTAGTTTTCCTCAGATTTCAAGGAATATTTCATTTCTCTTTCTAGATGAAACGAAGATTGAAGAAGTTCCTGGGTGGATAGAAGATGTCTCTGGGCTCAATTACATATTGATGAATGGTTGCAGCAACTTAAAATATATATCTCCAAACATTTCGAAACTGAAAGATCTTGAGGTGATATTTTTTTCAAACTCTGATTCTTTAACTGAAGAGAGTTGGTATGACTCTCCAAGTGCAGTGGGAACAGCAAGAGACAACATTCACACTCTATTTACCAGATGCTTCTTCTTCTTGCAAGTGGAAGTACGACGTCTTCGTAAGCTTCTTTGGACCAGATGTTGGCAAAACTTTTGTCAGCTACTTGGTAAATGTACTTCGTCGCAAAGGAATCATTACATCTATCGACCCTGAGATTGAGAGGATAAGAGAATCAAGAATAGCTATAGTCGTGCTTTCAAAAAATTACGCGAGCTGGTGCTTGGATGAGTTGGTGGAGATTTTAAAGTGCCGCGAAGAGATTGGTCAAAAAGTGATACCCATTTATTATGGCGTGGATCATAGAAAGACCTCTAAGAGGTATACAGTGGACAAGCAACAAGAATGGGAGCGAGCTTTTACTGTACTAAACCAACTTCAGGGATATCGTTCCCGAGACCTGTAAGTGCTTTGACTTTAAGCCCTAAAGTTTTATCTTCATGGATGTTCATTTCTTCATAGTATTTACTCCATTTTGATTGTGCCATCATTTTTCTTCCTATCAGGGATTCCGAAGCAGATTTAATGGAGAAAATTGCTGATGATATTTCTTTTTTACTAAATATTACACCAAAAGGGTTTTCTGATGTGGTTGGGATGGAAATGATGCCTAGAGTTCGTAATAGTCTAGATCAGGAAACTGAGAAAACATTAATAGAGCATTACGATGGTTTAAATGGGAACGATAAAGCGTTGTTTCGTCATATTGCTTGCTTTCTGAATAATGAGACGTATGAGAATGTGATGCGATTGCTGGAAGAGAGTGAGTTGGATGTTGGAGTTGGTCTGAAGAGTCTATTCGATAAGTCTCTGATACAAATATCAGAAGAGAGAGTCATAAGTATGCACCACGTGCTGCAAAAAATAGGCAGAGAAATAGTTCTTGGACGGTTCATTTACCAGCCTGCAAAGCGTCAACTCTTGAGGGATACTAGGGAGGGTTGCGACGTACTTATTGATCAATCTGTAAGTTTAGCATCGTTATATATGCTATTAAACAAGTAGATTTGTTTCCTTGTATAAATCAGGGCTCTTAAAATATTTTTTCAGGGTGCTGAGAATGTGTTCGGCATTTCGTTTAGAGTATCAGAAATGGGAGAGACATCGAGAAGAGATGAAAGATTCAAAGGAATGAAAAAGCTGCAGTTTATGAGAATGTACAAGGAGACGTTGCACGGTAAAGAAGTCAGATTTCATTTAGTGAAAGGCCTCCACTCTATGCAGCTCCACCTTAATTATTTCGACTGGTAGCAGCTGACTAAGGTACGGTAATGATTCACATTTATTCACAGATTCATTTTCCCTCTGGCTCATTTTAGTTTACCATTATTTCTTCCCCAGACCACCATTACAGAACATTGGAGTCATATTGAAACGACTGTGCTGTTGGTTCTAGTACAAGCCGTGGAACAAATACCTGTGTTTTTGGCTAAGCTGAAAAATGTATTGTTGTACAGTGAGGTTCTGATTTTAAAGGAGACTTTTAGGTTCAAAATAAAATTTACAAAATTTTGATATTGGGGAATGGGGATGGGGTGGTGGTGTGTTACCAAAACAATTCTTCTTTTTTGTTTTTTATTTGTTCATGAAAATTGATGTTTTATATTGTTTTTTTACGTATTTGTTTTGGTAAAATTCTTTGTCTTGTATATTATTTTTATTTTTTTGCCCAACCATGTATTGATTTTAAATAGTTAAGATCATAAAGTCAAACGAAAAATATGTGTACATAAGTTGGGAAAGCATATAAATCAAACAAAATTTAAGTTAGCTAAAAA
>PKMM01027338.1:54798-235490 GCA_002933915.1 Eutrema heterophyllum | reverse complement strand
TTAGAGGGCATTCATTATTGAAAAGAGTTTTACAATGGAAAAAACCATATCAAACCAAATAAAAAGAAAAAGAAATACAGAATTTGAAGAACTTGAAGAACCGAAACCTATCATCTAGCATACCAAATCACCAGAAGACGTTGACCTGTGTCCAACCCCAAATTTTTCATAGCCAATGCTTTGTCTTTGACCACCAACAGAACTTTCTGTAAAATGACCTGATATGGATTAGTGTCTCCGAGATGGTACATACGGTTCCTCTCCTTCCAAATCTCGTACACACAGGCCTGCCAGCCTTGAAGGAGAGCCATCGTTCTATCTGATGAAGAGCTCGCAACATGTAGCCAAGGGATAATTTGACTCCAATTCGAATGGGGGTTAGAGAGCTGTAGACGAGTTAGCATACCTGTCCAGATTAATTTTGAGAAACAACATTAAAAAAATAAATGGTTTCTTGTTTCTCGAGCCAAACCACATAGTAGACAAGTGCTCTCCACATCCACACCCCAAGCTAGTAATCTGTCTAGTGTTGGATTACGATTGAGGATGAATAACCAAGTAGTAGTGGAGTGTTTCAGAATTGATGCTTTGAACCATATCTGCTTGTGCCATAAAACCTCCTGCCTGAATCCCCTGCATGCCAACCAAACCTCCTTAGAAGTGAATTGACTACCCACTTTATCACCAACCTTCCACATTGGAGTATCCGGTTCCGAAGACAGCGGCAAAGAGACTATGAAAGTTAACAATCGAAGTTGTAATTCTGATCTTGCAGATGGCAAGTTCCAGCCAATAGTAGATCGGTAATCCTTAACTAGAGCATTGAGAGGAATGCCTAGCATAGTCGGACCAGAATGCCCCAAAAAGTTAATCCATGGTCCAAATGGAGTCCATGGATCCCACCAGAAAAAAGTTTCATCCCCACGTCCAATATTGATACGCAAAAAATTTGAAGCCTTGTGACGAAGTTTCAAAATCTTGCGAAACATCCATGATAACGCAGAATTTTTTCCATTTAGCGACCAGAAGCACGCTTTAGATAGATATTTGTTTCTGATCCACGCCACCCAAATGGAACCAACACGGAAGTATAACATCCATATCAACTTTAAACCACAAGTTTCATTCCAACAAGAGATTGGTCTTATGCCTAAACCACCCTCACTCTTAGGGGTAGTAACTGCTGTCCAAGAAACTTTAGCAGAATTTGAACCATTCAAGTTCCCATGCCATAAGAAAGCTCCACACAAAGAGTTTATTTTCTGGATTACCTTCTTAGGAAGAAAGAAAGCCGCTGTCCAGAACCCAATAATGCCAGAGATTACAGACTCCAACAGCCGTAAACGGCCTGCTAGACTCAAATGCCTATGTAGCCATCCATTCATCTGAGCTCTGATTTTCTGCAATAGCGAGTCACAGTTCGAAATGGATAGCTTTTTAGAGCACAAAGGGAGGCCTAAGTACCTGATCGGCAGGGAGCATGGACTTAGGCAGAATTTGTCTTTTAAAAATGCCAACACCTCCGCCGAGATCCATGAGCAGAACATCGAGGTCTTGCTCATATTCACCCCCAAGCCAGATAATTTTTCAAACTGTGATAGAACTGTGAAAACCCCTGCAACAGATTCAGTCGTCCCTTCCACAAAAATCAGTAAATCATCCGCGAAAGAAAGATGAGTCACACCCATGATGATACTTGAAAATCCCATCCTCCGCTGCTTTGTTCAACATTAGAGATAAAACATTCATTGCTAGAACGAAGAGGATTGGTGACAACGGGTCTCCTTGGCGTAGGCCATATCTGCCTTTGAAGTAACCCGAAGTAATGCCATTGATGCTCACCGAGAATGACGGTGATCAAATACATGTATGTATCCAAGAAATAAAATCAGAGGGTACCTTATACGCAGATAGAGCTTCAAGGATAAAGTCCCATCGAATGGTGTCGAAGGCCTTAGCTATGTCAATCTTCAGCGTAATTTTTGGTGATTGTAGAGGTTTATGATAACCATGAATTACCTCAGAAGCTAGTAAGACATTTTCCAGTAGCAATCTATCCTTAATAAAGGCTGTTTGATTTGTGGCCACAATCGCATGTAAGACCTTTTTCAGCCTATCGGAAAGCAGTCTTGTGATCAGCTTGTACACAATATTTAGGCAGGAGACGGGCCTAAAATCCTTCAAATCATCAGCACTACTTCTCTTTGGGATAAGTACCAGGGAAGTTGCATTCAGAGATGTCGGCATAAATGATGTTTGGAAGAAGTCCAGTACCGCACCGGTAATCTCATGACCAATTATATTCCAAGATGCTTTAAAGAAATCTACAGGAAACCCATCGGGACCGGGTGTCTTGTTCAAGGGCATTTTGAAAAGAGAAGCCTTGATGGATTCATGTGAGACCGGGCTAGAGAGAATCAATTGTTGCACCGGTGAACATTTGTCAACTAAAACCCTCTCAAGATAACTCCGAAGAAAAGGACAGAAAGCTCCTTTCACCGTACAAAAGATGCTTGCATAATATGCTTGAGCCAGAAGGTGAACTTCCTGTAGAAAATTAGTTTTTGAACCATCACCTTTTCGAAGATATTTGCTGGCATTGGAAGCGTTTCTTAGTCGGGTTATAAAATGGAAGAACCTAGTGTTGAAATCTCCTTCCGCCAACCATTTGATCCTGGACCTTTGTCGAAAATAACTCTCCTCAGCTAATCGCAGAACAAGCCAGAAATCTCTATTCACTTGTTCAGCTAGGAGAGCCTCTGGAGTAGGATTATTTAGAGCATGCAACTGAGAGGTTTTAAGACGTTGAATAGCTTCATGAACTCTTTTCTCTATACCACTGAAATTTTCTTTACTAAGAGTCTTCAAAGGCCGCTTTAAAGATTTCAGCTTTACCCCTAAAACACTCAAATTCAGAGCTATCAAACCAGAAACTTCCCATTCTCTTTTCACGACATCAAGGAAATTAGGTAACCTCGAGAGGCAATTGAAAAACTTGAAAGATCTGGTACCACCACCTGGAGGAGCGGTAAAGAGCTTAATGTGACATGGAGTATGATCAGAGAACTCCGGTGGCTCGAAGATGCAGTGGCTCGATTGGAAAGCTTTCATCCAGCTCTCGTTAACTAAAGATCTGTCCAACTTTTTTGCTGTAGGAGCTGACGGCCTTTTGTTGGACCAAGTGAATTTTGGACCTTGAAATGGCATATCAAAAAGACAAACGTCCGAGAGACTCTCCAAAACCTCGCATATTAGCCGTAGTTGAGATAAATGAGCTGTTAGACGATTCGGATGGCTGCAAGATCTCATTGAAATCACCAACCACTAACCAAGGTCTAGTATCAAGATTAAATGAAAAATACGTGTCTCTTAAGGATTGCCATAACTCTCTTCTTTCTTCCACCTCATTTGATGCATAAACCACTGTGTAGATAAATATTTCTCCCTCCTCTAATTTGACTTCACACGTTATTGATTGTTTATCAGAGAAAAGATGCTGGATCGAAGTCTGCTGCTTGAAAATAATCCAGATTTTACCCAACGGATAGTGCTGGTAATTCGATAAAACACTCCAACCGTGACCAATAGTAGATAAAATATTGTCCTTATTTGTATCACTTACATGCGTCTCGAGCAGAGCCCCAAATGAGACTGACCTTGAACTGGTCCAATTTGAAAGAGTGCGATGCTTCGTAGGATCATTTAGACCACACACGTTCCAAAAAAATGTGTCACACATAAAAGATTATTGGTTGTGACGCTCCCCTGAGATCAGAGGAAAACCATCACCACCGCTGACAGGGGATAACTGAATTACTGTCTTACGTTTCTTCACTGATAGAATGGCTGACGGAGTCGAAGTAGGTGAACAACACTGAATCTGTGTTGCTAATTGATGAAGTACAATCTCCTGGCTAGAGATAATGATGTTGTCTTCATTCAGCCCCGCTTCAGGCCTAAGACTTTCAAAAAGTGTTAGAAATCTTTATACTTGTCTGCTCCTTTCTCTTAATCGCCTTTCTAGCAGAGTTTGCATTTACTACCAATGTGAAATCGTCCTCCATTGTGTGCTTCCCACTGGACTTTTCGCTTAGCTTTTGAATCGTCACCGCATTTTCTTTTTCGACTACTTTTTCCGCAGCCTGAACTACGATCTCAACTTGTGCTGACGCCAAAACTGATTCAGAACCAACCACCATAGCTTTTTCACCCATTTCTGTCCTCTCACAACCTCTTGAGGAACCTTTTCAACATTCACCTCTTTGTTGCTGATATCTTTCGAAGAAGAAACCTTCTCCTATCCTGCTACTTCCTTTTTGAGAGCAACATCATCTTTTGCTTTCGCTTTATTTCCTTTCGGACAGAACGCAGCCTTGTGACCAATCTCATTACAAACCTCACATAATGGCGGTAATCACGGGTACGAGACTGTGAGAATAACAACCTCACCATCTTCCCTCTTGATCTCCATAGAGTCCGGAAGTTTATTTCTCAAATCAGCCACCACCTTGATCTCAGCAGAGTTAATACTAGAGAATGGTTTAGCATCCACCACTACTCCTAGTGGACGCGCAATGAAACTGATACCCTCATCCGTGACTAGATCGAATGGAATATTGTTGATTTTTGCCCAGATCGGTGCCTTTTGTAGGGAAGGAGGGTCCAGACTGAAGGAAGCTTTCCATTCTGTCACAAAGAAAGGAGAGTCACTCACTTTCCAAAGTTCATGCTGCAAGATTCTTTTCCTAAGAGAAGCTGAGGGAATGTAGAAGAGGAACGCATTTGCAGATAGATTTTGTATTGTCACTCTTTTATCCCTTCCCCATAAGAAGTTCATAACTCCCCAAATCTTACCGTGAGAAGGAGGATTCCCGTCAAAAATCCCCACTATGTAGTCCGAATGAAGTTTTGCACCTCTTTCAAACACTGCATTTGGGACCTTGACCCTTGGTCTTCCCTGAGCCGTTATCGTCACTGGCGTATTCGATTCCGGGATTCTGCATTTCGATTGTAAACCCATAGCCCAGTTAAAATCCTTTCTAATCTCCTTCCCTGAATGAGCATCGACAGCGGGAGTAGCCTGAGATTTGTTCTGAAACTCCGAAGGAGCGAGAGAGGTCAACGGAGCCGATTGCGTAGAAAAACTAATCGGAGAGGAACCAGTCACGTTTGCCACCAAGGAGACCTCTTCGACCTCTGAAGGTAATTGAGGAGGAGGAGATAAGGAAGAAGAAGGATCAACACCCAGAACCCCCTTCATTGCTTTCGAAAGAGACGGAGAGAGATCCGATTCCACCATTTCTGCATCCTCAAGCGATGGAGAGAGTACAATCGGAGAAGTTGTGTTGAGGAGAAGTAAGTCCGGCGGAACCGTCGTCGGGAGAGCCGACATCGGAGCAAGAAACAAAAAATAACTGTAGCACGCGGTGGCTAGGTTAATCGTCTTGATACAGAGAAAAAATCACCTTTTTCATTACAAAGATGTTTAGTTTCTTAGCACGCGGCGGCTAGGTTAATATCCATAATTGATGCTTAAATAAGAGTGTTGTTAGGGGTTAGATCAGTTTAATGAGTACGCTTCTAACAAAGCGTGTCTTCTATAAATCAGTTCAAAAGAGCCTTTTTTTAGGTTAGTATTAGGGCTTATGATTAAAACGGTCTCTTAAGAAATTATGTCATATTTTATACCAAAATTAAATGATTAGTCTGAAATTAAAATCCTAAATTATAAAAATTAACTTTAAGCACTAAACTTTAAATCCACAATTCTAAATTCTAACCCTAAAAAAATAAATTTATCTAATTTTTTTCTTGACCTGCACTGCTTGTAAACGATTTATGTAATTTTGTTGTTGTATGCAGTACTTTTTTCAGTTTGATTTATATTATCTTTACATATAGTTTAATAGTTTAAATATAGTAGGTTTTCTTATATTTCTAAGGACATTTCTAAAAATAGAAATTAGATTTCTTGTCCCCCTCCATCTTTCTCACTTAAACAGTCATACGAACTAATAATATAATTGTTCATTGCCTCGAATATTATAGTGATAAAGGTCAGGTAAAATGTAAAAGATGCATGTAATAATCATGTGTATTTTTCAATCTTTTTTTGTTTTTACTTAGAATATACTATATTCATCTTCTTCCTCAAAAGAGACATCATTTGGAACTACAATGTTTAATCAAGCACAGAGATGAATAAGAAAATAAAAACAAGACAACAGAATTTGAAACGCCTGTGAAGCAATAAGTAGGGACCAATAAAAATGAGGTATAGACTAAAGATGTTGATGGATGCTAGAGCCGTCCTCTTTACCTCTGAAAGAAGCGAAACCAGGTAGAGATATATGATTCAGAATCAGATTGGGATTGGCTGAGTTGGTATCGGATGGAGTCTTCTCAATCCAAACCCGAAAGCTTTGCTCTTAATATTAAATGAATGTCCTTAACCAGCACATGAACCGGCTTTGATGCATCCGAATGAAGTCTAGAGTTGCGTTCCTTCCATAGAAAATACACAAGTGCTTGAAAAACCATCTTGCAAATCGATTTTAGCTTCGCAATTCGGGAAGCAGATTGCACCCAAACAACAATATCTTCAAAGAAATTAGGAGGAGAAAGAACTTGGTGTGTGAAGGAGTTCCATACCTCTTGAGAATAGGACAGTAAAAAAAGAGATGAGCTCTAGTCTCTGACGATCCACAAAGAAGGCACTCACTTGGAATGTCTAAAACCCAAGCTCTCAATATGTCTCGGGTTGGAAGTCTATTTTGGACCACTACCAAAAGCATAAAGGAATGCTTAGGTATCTTCACTTTACACCAAACAGATTTAAACCATTTCACCTTGGGAAGAGGTGGATGAAGGGACAACCATGTCTTTGAAGTAGAGAAGATTTCAGGAAGGCTACCCAAAGTGTTTCTCCATAAGTAGTCCTGATCAAGAGACAAATTGGTTGGCACATTAGGAGGAAGACATGCACGCAGTAAGACCAAAAACGGGTGTCTTCCTCTTGAATGTAACCATGACCCATCAGCAAATGCTTCAGAGGTCCGTTAGGTCATGTAATATCGATCAAGGGGCCTAAAGCAGTCCAATCATCATGCCAAAAATAAGCCAAATTTCCATATTGAACTTGACAAGACAAATACGGTCTTGCTAGATTTCAAAGCTTCATCAAGCGACGCCAAATCTAACTACCCGAGTATTGAAAATATGTAGACCAAAAAAGCCTTCCATTTCTGATCATTTTCTCAATCTATGCCACCCATAATGACCCATTTGAAGCAAATAGGAGCCAAATTAATTTCAAACCAAAGACTTGATTTGAATTTTCTAGTCTCCTTAGCCCCAAACCTCCCAATTCTTTTGGAGAACATACTGATTCCCAAGATATTTTCGCTCCTCTAGCTGAATTTGGCGCACCACTCCATAAGAAGGCGGTACAAGTCTTTTCAAGAGCTTCTAAACATCTTTTGGGAAGGGGGATTACAGCAGCCCAAAAGTTAATCATGCTAAAAAGGATGGATTGAATCAATTGCAACCTTCCCGTAAAAGAGAAATGGCGAGCTGTCCAAGATGAAATCCTAGCCAAAACCTTATCAATAAGTGGCTGGTAATCTTGAGGGCACATCTTATGAGGCATCAACGGGAAACCAAGATAACGAACCAGTAAGGATCCTTGAACCAACCCGAATCTAGTCGCCAAATCCCGAGATAATATCAGATTATTGCCATCGATAAACAAGCATGATTTCCTCAAACTTAAAGCCAATCCAGAAACCAATTGAAAGGTAGATATAATTATTAGAATCCCAGTCAATGACCGCTCGAAACCTTCGAAGAACATGACCACATCATCGGCAAAGCTCAGGTGTGTAACGAGTGGATCATTGCATAATGGATGTGGCTTGAAAATCTCCTCTCTTACGGCCTGGTCAAGAAGCTTTGAAAGTATATCCATAGCCAATACAAATAATGAAGAGGAGATAGGATCACCTTGGCGCAGACCTTTCTTTCCCGGAAAAAATCCCACAAGCTCCCCATTCAAAGCCATTGAGTAAAAAAGAGTAGAAATACAAACCCGAATCCAAGTAATGAAATTCTCCGGCAGCTGAAACGCTTCAAGAATATTCAAAATGAATGACCAATCGACATTATCATAAGCTTTTGAGATGTCAATTTGGAGGCAGCCTCTCGAATTAGGGTCTGGCTTATGGAAGTCACTTACTACTTCCGAAGCTAGAAGTATGTTGTCGCACAATAGCCGCCCTTTTACAAATCCAACCTGGTTTCTTTGCACTGCAAGATGAGTAATGCACTTAAGGCGAGCAGCGAGACTGCGAGAAATGACCTTGTAAACATTATTGCATAAGGAAATATTGGCCGAAACTCCGATAACCTTGATGCTCCAGTAACTTTCGGAATCAGATATAATATTGTCGCATTCACTTGCCTCAACATTATGGGATTGAGAAAGTAGTCCTTAACAGCCAAAATCATATCTCTCCCAACCAACTCCCAAGAAGAAATGAAGAATTCAACGGTGAATCCATCCGGACCGAGAGGCTTATTCTTTGGGAGAGCAAAAACCATGGACCGGATTTCCTCATCAGAAGGGATAATTGATAACTGATCTCCTAATGAGCTATCACATCTGAAAGGATGAATATTCTGGACATCGGGATTAGAAGTCCCCAACAGCTCAGAATAGTAATGAGTGACCATGTTCTTCAGAAGCTTAGGGTTAGTGACTTTAAAATCTGCATCATCTCGAAGAAAATGAATGATATGTTACGAGATAGATTTGCCATTAAAATTGTGAAAGAACCCAGTATTGGCGTCTCCTTCCATTAACCATAGAATTCTAGATTTTTGCCTAAAGAAGGTTTCTTTTGCCGAGGCCAAAAAAAGCCAAGAAGTTCTAGCAGCAGCCTCTTCTTCAAACAAACTCTGAGATGGGATCAATAGCACTCGCCTCTGAACATCCTCAAGTTTCTCAAATGCTTCCTTGGTTTTAGATGAGATGTTACTGATGCTGTCTCGGTTTAGAGCTTTGCAACACAACTTGGCCGCTCTCAACCGATGATAAAGAAAACCATATTGTCCGACGAAAAAACTTGCATCTCCCCAAGCCTCATGAATTAATCTCTTATAATCTGGATGAGAGGTAAGAAAATTGAAGAAATTGAACCTTGATTTTCTTCTCACCACCAAATTCGTTAGAAAGACCAAACAAAGAGAATGATCAGAGCTTCAGGACTGTTAAAAAGGGCACTTGAATCCGGGAAAGAATCTTTGCCAATTTTCATTGATCAGAACTCTATCAAGCTTCCTGGCCTCAGGATTGAGGAAAGATTTGTTAGACCTAGTGAAGTGATATCCTCTCATTGATAAATCAAACAAGCCGCTAGATAATAAGCAATTCTGATATTCCTATAACCCTTGAAGAGAATATGAGCTTGGAGATAAAGAAAAGGCCTCTGAAAGTGATAATACTAATCAGCCATGGAGAATGGCTCAAAAGAGATGAGGAAGCCAATTCTCGGATCATTTGCCACAGAGGCACCCTTTCAGCTCTCATGTTTCTCGCTTAAACAAAGACAATGGTAAAAGACTGATTCGTTGTAGGATTAAAAATACCGCAGAATATCAACCGAGGAGTCTTCAAATACGTTATTACTGAAAGAAAAGGGTTCCAAACCACAATTATTCGGTCATTCTCTACATCAGTGGAATAATTTACATCATAATTCCATCCTGGAAGAAATTGATTCATAAGTCTGCTACGTTTGATTGCTTCATATGCGTTTCCAAAAAACCACCAATCAACGGACGATTAGCGGTAATCCACCTTTTAACTGCTAGTTGTCTTATATTGCCGTTAAGGCCCTTACATTCCAACAAAAACACTTCATTAAGAAGATAAAAGAGGGGCGGTGCTGTACACATATGCTTTCAAAAGATGGACATATCGCGGATGCGATCGTCCACTAGAAACATAAACACTAGCATGAGAAGACTGAGACGTTAAATCCAATGAATTCTCATCAACATGAGCAGTAGCAGACAACAGAAGAAGATGTTGACGTTGTTTTTTCCTTTGCTCTTTTCCTAGCAGCAACCGGAACAGAAGAAGGGACTTCCATTTATAACGCAACTAACCGATTCTGAATAATTTTCTGAGCTGACTGAATAAGCTCTTCTTCATCTGCAAACTGAGAGATGGTGACCGGATGAACTGAGAACTAACCAGAAGAAACTGCTGATGACTGAGGAGGAGGTTTATATCGCTTCACTACCCGAAGCCACCCTCCTCAGCTACCAGCTTCACTATGCTCCAGAGGAATGGAAGGCAGACTTGCAGACCTAGCCAACCCCAAGGGAGTTACTTCTTGAGAAGAAACAGCTCTGACGGGGGCCTTATTATGCCTACATTAAAGGCTGAGTATATGCCAAAAAGATAGTGAGTCAAATTTTACTTTCTCAACTGAAGCCGCGACTAATATGGTCACATCAAGTGTTCTCAGTTGAATGTAAAATGTAACTATTCATATTTTGTGATTTAGAATATATATATATATATATGAAGCCGACTGTTTAATATGTGGGTTGCTGTAATAGTAATTGTTATTATTATAATATTGATTGTCACATCATGCTGGTTGTAAATTGGTATTTTTTTTTTTGGACGAATGAATTGGTGATTTTGTGGTTATGTTTAAAGATGAAGGTTATTTTTTCTAGATATACATATATATATATATATATATATATATATTTTAACAAAAAATAGATATACATATATATATATATATTGATATTGGGGTATTGACATATGAAGATTGTTCAGTGTTAAAATTTTAAATTTGATTTTCAAGAATAAAAATTATATATAAAAAAGAGCATAGCTGATATATATATTTTGTCAACTACCTATATGATTAAATCAAGTTTTGGCCGGTAAGATAGTGGTTATGTGGAGCAATCCCTACCAAATATATCTGACTTACATGAGAAAATAAGAGGCTTCGTGCTCGAGCCTCTTTTGCAAGAGAGTCGGCACAGATATTTAAAGAACGAGGAATATAAACTATGCTAAAATTCTCAAAAACACTTTTGCCGAAGTAGAAAGAGTCTAGTTCTGAAATAAACGCCGGCCAGTCTACCGAATTCTCGATCATTTCCACTAAATCTAAACAGTTCGTCTCGATTCGAATCGTATATATAAGCTTTTCTCTTAAGCAAGATATAGTCCAGAGTAGCGCTAATATTAACACTAAGAATACTAATAAAACTACAATTTAATTTTATTGAAAATTATTGCATTTGTTATTCAATAAAATTATTATCAGATTATTACTTAGCTTAGAGACAGATTTTCCATAAATGTGTTTGATTTTTTTTTTGTTCTCTTGTTGTATTAATTTTTTCATTTTGATAGTTAAAATATCATAGAGACATTTGTATTTTGGTAAAAATAAATCTAAAACTTTTCTATATATATCTTGTGCCAGTTGAGATATTTTTCCCCCGAATTGTTGTTTTGGATTTTATATTGTTTTTTGTCTTCAATTACTATTTTTGATTTTGATATCTATTTTGAGGTTTAGTTTTTTTTTTACCTCAAAATAAGTATATCAAATACTTTATATAATATACATATAGTAAATGTTCGCAGTTTTCCTGTCCTTGACTGACACAAATTTAAAAGACTCGTCTCATTCAACTTTTTCTTGATCCGCACTGCTTGTAAACGATTTACGTAATTAAGGAAATAAATTTTTGTTTTCGTATGCAGTACTTTTTTCAGTTTGATTACATTATCTGTACATATAAATTGATAGGGGAAAATCTCATAAAAACCTTCAAATGGTTTTTTTTTGGAGAACTCAATTGCTCGAGAATTGTGATAAAAGATGAGAATCAAAAAGCTTTCCAAATCATCGGATCCGATCTTCGATTCCTTAACCAATGTGTAATTTACCTGGAGAGGAGAGGAGAGGAGATGGAGTTATAGATTTGGTTAATGAGAGGAGAGTAGAAGGAAGGATGAAGAAGAAACTTTTTTTTTTTTTTCTTTTTCACTTTTTAATTTTTTGGATTTTCTTTTTTAATTGTAATAATAATTAAAATTATTTTTTATTTTTAAAAATAATTAATTTTTAAACGGTTTTAATTTTGCCATTAATGGTGTTTACTATTCTGCTAGAAAAATTAACGATGCGTACTCGGGATCCACTCTGAGGGTTTTTTCTGTTAAAAATTCTAAGTTGAAGGTTTAAAATGCTAATGAAATATTTGTGAATGTTTAAAGTTTCAGTGAGTGTTACCGTGAAGGTTTTATTCCCAAATTAATAATTTATAGTAGGTTTTCTTATATTTCTAAGGACGTTCCTAAATATAGAAATTATATATATCGTAATAACTTCGTATAGCATACATTATACGAAGTTATACGAGTCATACGAACTAATAATATAATTGTTCATTGCGTCGAATATTATAGTGATAAAGGTCAGGTAAAATGTAAAAGANAGATCCGTCAAAACCGGATCCGGATCCGGATAGTAAAATTATAAGGTTCGGATATCCGGATCCTTTAAATATATTAATTTTTTTATTTTATCAATAGTTTTTTTAATATCTTGAGATTTATAAATGAAAATAAATGAAAATATTTTTTACTAATAACAATTTTTTTTTATAAAAAAATACTAAATAAAATTTTAATTTTATCATTATTTTTAAATATTTAAAGTTTTTTTTTTTTGGATTCGGATATCCGCATCGAAGCTTACGAAACCCACAACCCAAACCAAATCCGAGATCCCAAACCAGCGAGTCGTCGAAACGCCACATTCTTCGCCCATATCGAACCACCGCGAATGCTAATCGGAGACCACACCACCGCAAACCATCAACGAGACCTTAGATGACCGAAGAAATCCCTTCGTCGGAAAACAAGCAAGAGCGAGAGGGAAGCCGCATAAAACACATAAAGCAAGAGGAGGGAGCCTCCCCGGCGACGGCGAAAAGCGCCAATCACTGGGGAAATGGCGACGATGAGGTTGAAGAAGAAGCTTGAGCTGCGGCGACTTAAAGAGAAAATAAACTTTTTTTTATTTTTTGAAAAGAAAGAAATTAGATTTCTTGTTCCCCTCCATCTTTCTCAATTATACAAACTAATAATATAATTGTTCATTGCCTCGAGTCTTATGATGATCAAGGCCAGATAAATATGAAACATGCATGTAAGAATCATGTGTATTTTTCAATCTTCTTTCAGCATATTATGCCTACATTAAAGGCTGAGTATATGCCAAAAAAATAGTGAGTGAAGTTTTACTTTCTCAACTGAAGCAGCGACTAATATGGTCACATAAAGTGTTTGAATGTAAAATGTAACTATTCATATTTTGGTGATTTAGGTAACTCCTTTATGATATAGGGTGAATTTGATGAATAACCAAAAGGCTATACAAAATAAAGAATATAACCATCTAAAAAAATAAATAAAGAGAATAATCATTTCATTACTGCATTGTCGTTTTTAACCCTGCATGATATATGATGTTTTATTTTTTTCGTTCTATATAGAACACTGCTATATAGAAGTTCTACATATAAGAAACAAAATAGAAACATCATTCAGATAGAAATAAAAACGAAATAGAATAAAGCAGAATATATAGTGTAGAATCAACTAGCATGACAAAATCTAATCCTACACAGTGAACTCTAAACTGTAAGACCAAAATCCTAAAAAAAATCAATTTAACATAGCAATATGTAGAATAGAAAATGTGCTTCCATGTAGAACGACATTTATTCTATTTAGCATCGCAATATATGAAATAGAACAAGATTGTGTTCTATATAGAACTTTTATTTTTCTTTTAACATTACATATTCATTTTCATAGAAATATATGTTCATTTTTAAAAATTCAAAACATGTCATATACAAAAAATATATTTTTTGGAATAAAATTGAGAATTATAATTATTGTTTTTAAAGAGATTGAAATCAAACAAGATGGAAGAGGAAAAAAAGTTAACAACGAAGATGAAAGAGAAAGAAAGAAAAGTAAAAGAAAAAAAAAGTTTGTGTATGTGTAATAGGAGTAGAATAGCAATTAATACGCAAAATACTATGACCAAAAACCTTTTTGGTTAGTTTCCTAATTTTAGTAAGCTTTTTGGTTATTGGGTGGTATTAGATATGTGGTTATATATGAATATTTAAAATGTAACTTTTTAACTATTAATATGTGGGTTTGTGTACTAGTAATTGTTATTCTAAAAGTGATTGTCACATCATGCTGGTTGTGAATTGGTATTATGTGGTTATGGTTAAGGTTGAAGGTTATTTGTAATAGTTAAAAAGTCATAGAGACATTTGTATTTTGGTAAAAATAAATCTATAACTTTTCTATATATATCTTGTGCCATTTGAGATATTTTTCCCCCAGAATTGCTGTTTTGGAATTGATATTTTTGATTTTATATCTATTTTGAGGTTTAAGTTTTTTTTTACCTCAAAATAAGTATGTCAAATACTTTTTACTATACATATAGTAAATGTTCGCAGTTTTCCTGTCCTTGACTGACACAATCGAGTTCAGACATCACAATCTCTGTTTTTTTTGTTTGTTAGAGAGAAAAAAGAAAGATTCTTTTCCATCAAAATTCATCCCATTGATTTTTTTTTTTTCATTTCTAATAATGAATGTGAGAGAGAGAAAGAGAGAGTTTCGTCACCTGCTAATGCACTCATGCAGTTCTGCTACACATATATATGTCGGAGACTTTTTGACTATAGGAGTTAAATGCGATGTTGAATGGTATCTGTGGAAGAAACTGTGCGGAATAATTATTTTAAGGCAATAAAGTATGATTAACTATCCTATTTTGGGTAAATTTTAATACTTTTGAAAAATCGAAACGATATTTTTAAGATACATAATTATATCAACCCTTGTTACAAAAAGAAATACATAATTATATCGATCGTTATGACAAAAAAAAACAAAACAAAATTACCGAGCACTAAAATTAATTAGTAAAATTTCGTAGTTTACAGTAAACATAATACTCTTTCTGTTTCACATTAGGTTATATATTAAGGGAAAAAAATTGTTTCAAATTATATCATATTTACGTCAAAAAAATTATATCATGTTTTTAATTTTTAATGTAAATTTTTTTGATCATTTGTATTTTGTATTTTATTTTTATCATTGGTTGAAATATGTTTAGATATAATAAATGATGTTTTAGTTTAGAAAAAAAAAAATTAAACAATTTTTAATCAATTTGGAAAAACCTTAAACATCGTCTATTTTGAAACGAATGGAATAATAACAACCACACATATATGCTTCAAATGATGTGAGTCATAAATTCATTCACTCTTTTTGTGCCGCACATAACTGTTTTACTTTTTATATGTTTAAGGAACTTTATTTTTATTTTATTAACTAATTATGCATTACTATTTTCATTGAATGTAAACAAAACATAAGCCAAAACCGTGATCATGCTTCTTAGTCTCCACTAGGTCTAAAGATCAAAGCCAGTTTCTTTTCAAAGTTCATAAAATAAGCAGGAATTAAGGGCGATTAGGTTACAAATATATATAGAAACTCATTAAAGATTACATGAGTAAACTTCTAATGACGGCTGCTTCAGGGCTATCTTCATCAACAGATTCGAGAAGCTGAGACAAACGCTCGCTGAGGTTGTCAACTTCTCTGTTCAAGTTTCGTATGTAGTTGCATGTCTCTTGCAGCACTTTCGAGGCTGAGACCTGTTTATATAATTAGTAAAAAAAAATTGTCATGAGTCATGAGTGTCTATAAAGATATATATGCACTTACATGCATGTTTATGTGTATGCGTATGTGTAAGTATATACATATTCATGCGATGATTTTGATGGCAAATGTATGTCTATGGAAGAAAAAATATATGTGAATCGAGTCAAAAAGTTCCGACTTCTTTTTTCTTTTGTTTGATTTTGTGTCCTCTCTTCTTTAAATAAAACGTTTGTTTTGAATAAAAGAGGTTTACACGAAGGAAAAAATAATAAATGGTGGTTATAATACCTTATCGGAACGACGACGTTGGTCAGTCTCCGGCAAAATCTGACGGAGCTTTGTTACAAGGTCGATCATTTGATCATCAGAGATTCTTGGAGCACTTGAAGATTGTCTTGATCTTCTGTTAGACATATTCTACAATGTGGCAAAAAAAAGACCCTTAAGTTGTTTGTTTCTTCTCTAGCTCTCTCTCTCACTCTCGAGTGAACAAGTTCTATATATTAAAGAATAGTGAAATGGAGAAATGAGATAAGCTATGTGGCAAGTAGGTATATAGCTTTTATGGTTTGATAAGGTGTTTTGAATTGAAAAGAAAAGACCAACAAGAAAGAAAAAACGGAAAGCAAGGTAGAAAATAGAGAGGAGCGAGAAAGAGAGAGTGTGTTTTGGGGTTTTGAATACACTTGAAATATAAAGAAATTGGGAATGTGATAAGAGAGATTTAAATAGAGGCCAAAGGACCACAAGAGAGAGACGGAGAGCAATAAACATCGACAATGATGTCACGGGGAAAGAAAGCTATAGGTTTGAATGCCCTTTAACCACAAATCTATTAAATCATTTTATGTTTCTTTTTTAAAATCACATATATATATTTTTATAACATAAGGGTGATCCAAGTTTTAACCATCTAATTAATTCCCAATGAGTGTAGTCGTTGAGTAGTCCACTCACTGAATTTTTTAAGGGATTTAAAGCATGACACAATTCCGACTAGTCAAATGAGAGTGGTTAGATGATTCCACGCTTACGGATAATCGATTTCTGACCTAGATCAACATGACAACTTCTCCACAAGTGAGAACCACTAATCTATTACCACTTGGTTCCGAACCTTATATTTCTGAACCTTTTAAATCACATATTTTCGAACCTTATGTTTTCATATTGCATCAAGTCTGACTATAACGGATCATAATACCAAGATAGTGTCCAAATCAAGCTTTTCCATGTATAGTTTTGTTAATCTATAAATTCTAGAAATTAGTTTTGGGACTAGAAAGGATCACAATACCAAGATAAATACTTATCCTCTCTTTGCAACACCATATTCAATTGGTTCCGGTGATATAGAAACAAGAGAATATGCACTAGATAACCTAACTTTGGTATCTATTTGCCAAAATGACGCGGTGGCAAAATCACAACAGCAACAATACTTTACACATAAAAATGAAAAACAAAAACTAAAATATAATCCACCAATTATATTTATGAACTCATGATAAAATATGTTATTATATATAGTTTATTTTGATAAACAAACAATATTTTATGCTTAAAAAAAAAAAAAAAAAAATTTCAATGGTATATTCTGCGGTTATGTTATATAAAAAGAGCTACTAATTACATATGCTAAGTCATTACAAAATTCACACAGAGATTGTAAATTAATTGCTATACTAGTATATTTTCCTATGTAAGATAAATAAATAAGTGGGTACTAAAAAAATGTTGTTATTGGGGAGTTGTAATATGTAAAATGTTGAAAAATTGGAGGAGATTTGAATAGTTAAGTGGAGAAAACTAAGAGTTCCCAGAGATGGGGTTGATGAAGGTGAGTGTTTCATGTTGATCTAACATTGTGGCCCTTCATCTGCAATGTCACAAAAAAAGCAAATACCATGTGATGACATGACTTTTCATTTCATTTTTATTTTATTATTTCGTAACATTCGAATTTGTATTATGACCTGACTAATTATTCTCAGTCTAGAAAATTTTGCCATATTTTTATTCATAGTGTGTTTTTTTCATAACTTAAAGAACAATAAGTTTCATTTACTGGAAATCTTTTCGAAGAATGTCAAACTTCCAACGTTTCTCGTTTGCGATTAAAATAGCTCGTTTTCATCAAAGCATCTTAAAATCTGAAAAGACTCGATAGAAAAATAATAAAAAAATTGACTTGATAAAAAAAACTCAAAATAAACGATGAAACATGTAAAAACGTAATATATCAATCATAGTAATTCCGAACTAATATGTCCACCATGCCGTTTCGCTCCCTTGGTTGATGGGTGAGACTGAAGTCATGGGGAAGATTAGACACTATTTAGGCCACTCGTCAAGATTAGACACTATATTCACAATACGTATGTGTGCAGTTTGTATATCTATTGACAGTTCTTCTGTAATCTTGTAAGTTTCTCCATAGGTAAAAATAGATTTTGTTATAATAAAGAAAACGTACGTAGCATCAAACTTCTATAACAAAGAGGATCGATAGAGAGAAGCATGTTAATCCTACCTTTTCAAACTAAACTTTTGGTGTTTGCATGTTTTTAGACGGAGACACCAAACTATATGCCTCATATGAGACATTGATTGCTGCTAAGCCATATATAGCATTTCACATTCAAAATAGTGTATTGATATTTAAAATATATATATATATATTCCACATAACCGAAATATAGCAAATATAAAACAAAAATCAACTTTTAACAAAGCGTGAGAACCAATTTAAATGCATAAAAGAGACATCTCAATTGGTTTTTTTTTTTAACTAGGAGGGGTTTGGGCCAATGCCCTAATCTCCCCTAGCCCGGGACCGGCATTTGCTAAACCTTAAAACCTCAAGTCATGTATCTCTTGAAATTTGAAGCTTTTGTCAAGAGCGAAATTTATTTTTTTTGGTAAAAACTGAACTTTATTAAAACTAAACCAAAGAGTTCAAGAGGGCTCGAAGAGCATCTTTAGCAATCAAATCAGCCTTAACATTGGCCGATCGAGGAATAAATCGAAATGAAATTGAAGAGAAAATAACGCCAAGAGGTGGATGTCGTTGACAATAGCATGAATCTCCGTGTGAGTATCTTGGGAGTTAAGTACGTTGACGAGGGCTAAACAGTCAGATAACACTTGAATGTCGTCCAAGCCTCGGTCAATTGCTTCCATTAGAGCTTTGTGGTTAGCCCAGGCTTCAGCCGCCAGTGCGGAGACAACATTACTAGGATGATTAGCATGCTCTGCTTCTCGACCATCCATATAAGAACGGAAAAGAAGACCTATACCGCAGGTCATAGACTCCGCTTGCCAAGCCGCGTCTGCAAAACAGGCCGTATGCGAGTGAGAGACAAGTAATTGCGGAGGTGAAGGGGCTGGCGAGGGAGCTTTCGAGCAGAGAGTTTGGGCGAAAACCATGTTTTCAAAAAATTCTAGGATTTGAATAGGATTTAAACGCTTTTCGAGTTAAACCATGGGATTGAAACAAAATGTTTTCCGGTCTTATAAGAGTGGATGCCATGTTTTAGTAAATAATTAAGTTTAATGAATTTTATAGGGAAACATAAAACTCGGGTCACATAGATAGGTGATGTACAATGAGAATTGGAAAAAAAAAAACTCAATGATTTAAAGTTAATCAAAGATAATAAAGTTTTATTACTATTTTTAATGATTTTCTAGTTGTTTTTTACTATACTATTTTAGGTATGTACTCTTATACCTTCTCCAAACGAGGATTAAAGTCTAGTCCCATTGTAAAATGGGAGATTTGAAATCGGAAATTATGACAGAACGGGAATAGAACGAGACGGAATGGAATGGAATGAAATGGTAATTTAACCCATCCCATTGGGATATATGGTCAGATTCTAGAGTGATGTAATTTCCAATTCAAAGTCTAAAGACGAAATAATGAATAATTGTAGATATTGAAGTTTTTTTTGCTGTTGAGGAGAGTTCTCATTGTTATTGCAGAAGACAATGCAAAGCATCATTGTGTAATTATGAGAGCAAATCGGTTAAAAGGGGACCATTTGATATGTGTATATTGGCCTACCTCCTGGACCATAATGTGTTACGTCTTTCTAATTATTATTAAAAGTTGGTACCCAATCTGGAAAAGTATACCGGTGGAAAATCCAGATGTTTTACATTTTTTACTTCTTTTTTCTTTTTCTTTTTAACTAGCCAAAAAAAAAAAAATAGATAAATGTTTCTTCATTGCGGAGTAAATATTTATCTATTGTTGGGTTTTTCTTCGATTACTGGTTTTTTTTCTTTTAAATGTTTGTGTGTTATTCGTCTTTTTTATTCAAAAAATGTATGCTTTTCTGATGTAACAAATAAGTTAACCAAACATGAACAATAAAATTTTAATTTGTGATATTCATAATTGTTTTTTTTAATTTTACCAAAAGTCTTAAATTTTAGTATTATTCAATATTTGATTTCTTATTGGTTTTAACAAAAAATTTGATTTCACTTTGGATTTCAATAAATTTATAGTTCCTTTTTTTATCAACCACACATTAAATTAAAAGCAAAGCTGGCTGAGTAGGGAGGGCGAGTGGTGCGACGGTCCGGAGACCCAACTCCCTGTCCTAATAATTAGGGACCCCTATTTTTTATATATGTTTTTATTTAAAGAATTAAATAATAAAAATTAGATTGAAAATGACCCATAAAATATTTTATAAGTACATATTTTGTTTTAATAGCAAACTCTACAAAAACATTACACAACTTTTTTAAAATGAGTAAAAAACCTATACAAAAAATTAAGGGTCCAATTTTTTTGTTTGCCCTAAAGCCCATAATAATGTTATCCGGTGCTATTTAAAAGGTTACTCCGTCATTGCTTGCCCAGTCTCGACGAGAAATAAAAAACAGAGATCTAGATGTACGGAAAATTTATAAGTATTATTTTCATGCTAAAGTCATAAAAACATATATAAACTTATTATTTAAGTGGAAATCTAATTAAATACTTGATAATATACACATGTTTGACTTTGATTGACGTTAAAAAAAATTTTGACTTTACTTTTCATTTGTTTAATTTTAAAATCAGAGGATTTTACCAAAAAAAAACAAATAATAATAATCTTTATGGCTTTCCAAATCAATTAAACTAGGATTCAACCGGCGCTAGCTATATAGCGTGAGATATTTTAAATTTTTTTTTTTTTTTGTAATTTAGGAAAAAATAAATGTATCTAAATTTTATAATATGTCTAACTAATGATTATATATATAACTGTTAATATGCACCGCTGAATGACTATGAATTTTGTGGTCAGTTCACAAACTCTTAAAAAATCAATTTTTTCGTGTCTAATTCTTTATAAAATTAGTAAAATATTCTTCTCATTTTTGTTTTTATATATATTCAAATAAAATATAATAATTATAGTGAAAAATATTGCAAGATCTCGAATATATTTTCTTTGAATATGTATGGATTGATTATTATTTAATAATATTATAATAATTAAGAAATTAAATAGTAAATAGCAAAATAAATAATTTCTATATTCTCATCAATAATTTTAAAAGATAATTATATCATTTCTTATTTTAATTATCTTTTTTTTATTTGTAATGACATAATGTGTAATAAGTTACAAAATAATATTTATTTTCTTAAATGTGTTCTTAAATAATATTATAGAGATATACAAACCAATGAAGCCTCTAATATGAGCTTGGTCTCACTTTCCTTAAAAAAAGTCATTTAAAATTTAATGTAACATCCTAAAAGTAATACTCTCGTCTCAGCCCCTTACTAATTTTATTTTCCTCAATCTGACTTTTTTTTTTTTTTTATAGTCAATGAGAAACACCAAACAAAGTGTTCCACAAATAGAATATTACACTCTGGACTATATCCAACAATATGGAGTAGAATAAAACACAACTAAAGATATATTTTGAATCATTCGACTCGTTAACTAATCAACTAAAGTATGTTAATGTTTGATGTATGTTGAATAATCCAAATCTTAGAACATAGAATAGAAGATGCCGAGGCAAAAACATTTCATAAAGTGGAGATTTGAGATAGTTTTCATACATCTTTCTGGTATGATAATTGGTCTTTTTTGGGACGATGATATGATCATACAGGGGCAAGAGGTGTAATCAATCTGGGCATCGGATTATATGGTACGGTGGCCGAAGCTTTAGATACACATCGGCGCAGGAAACACAGAGTCACGATTCTCAATGACATTGAACAAGAAATCACTAATCGAGTTCAACCTGGTTGACGAGGGGGAGGAGATCTGTCGCTATGGAGAAGTATTGAAGTAAATTTTAAGATGTTCTCCACCAAGAACACATGGAACCTGATCAGAACAAGACATCCAAAGAAAGACTGGTCCAAAGGGGTTTGGTTCCATTATTCAACGCCTAAATACTCTTTCTTGACTTGGCTAACAATTTTGAATCGTTTATCAACGGGTGATAGAATGAAACAATGGAGTGGAGGGCAAAATTATGACTGCGTTCATTGTGGACTAGAGGAATCAAGAAATCATCTCTACTTCTCATGTACATACACTTCGGGTATATGGGAAAACCTGGCCGCTCGCCTTCTTTGAATTGAGTACACAACAAACGGGGAGGATCTTGTCACGCTACTACACAACTCGAATCTGAGTCAGCTTGAATTGTTTCTCTTCAGGTACACTCTCCAAGCTACGGTCTATCGTATTTGGAGAGAAAGAAATGCTCGTAGACACGGCGAAAACCCTCTTCCCGCAGCTAGACTCACAAGGTTCATCGACAAAAATGTACGCAATCGCATCAGTGCTATCCGCAAAACCAATGATCGATCGTATGATGACGCTCTAATCGTGTGGTTCGCCACACGACCTTCTTGAAAAGACCATCGAACAAAGGCAGACAAAATTTCGGCTCTCTATCAATTTTTTCCTCTCTTGAACATGTAAACAAAAAGATGCATTCATTGTAAAAACAATTTTTTGGGTTCGAATTAATTTTACGTTCAATTCAAAAAAAAAATAAATAGAAAATGCTGTTTTCTTTTTTGACGACTCATTCAATGTTATATTATCTCACTGCGACAATATGATTGGTGTTATTAATGCAAATTTCTGTACTATAATGTTTTTAATGTTTTTGCTATGCATTAAAAAAAAAATTCTCATATCTTTCCAAAAGTAATTTTTATGAGTGTTTACATTTACTTATTCAACTAGTCGTTCATTTCCACATGATTAGTCGTTTCTTACAACATGTTTGTAAAGATGTGCCTTAATTGCGAAAAAAGTAGACAAAAAAACATCGTGGAGCCTATGAGACCAAACATTTAGTACCCGAACCCACATGGACTAACATGTAAAATCCCCCTTTGCAATTTATTAGAATATGGTCAATTTCTTTAATAATTTTGTATATATAAAACACACACACCAACACACTTAAATATACTTGTGTTGACATATATAATATGCTCTCTTCAATTATGTGCATTATTGATGTAAAAATCATGTGTATTATTTAAGAATATTATATGAATTAAATTAGTTTTCATTTAATTTTTGTGGTGTGTAAATCATTGAAAGGTATATGTTGTACTTATGATTGTATGATCCACATATCATTCTCTTATCAGTGTGAATTTCTTGTCAGATTAAATCGGTGAGAGTAAATGAATTCAAGAAAGTGCTAGGCGCTAAGCGGGCGGTGATACAACGTCTAGCCTAGTACGTCTTGGTGGAGCCTAGACGATTTTTAAGCGGTTTAGACATTTACAAAATAAATCAATATATTATATATATTTTTATAGAGTGCAACATATAAAATACTATGACTAGTTTATAAATAATAAATTTTAAATATTATAAATCTTTAACATAGAATCAATGTTCAAATTACACACAAAAACCAAAAAAATCTTATAAATATCAAATCTAAAACATTAAAAAATATTATAAATTTGAATTAGACAAAAACATCCATTTGGAAAATCAAAAATATTAAATCATAAATAAAAATTAGAGAAAACAGTCACTATATTCATAAAAAAACAACATATAAAATTTTATAATATGTATTTATGAAATTAAAACTTATAGATCTAATTTTATGTAGTTAAAATTCAAAAAGTGCACCGAACAAAAAAAAATATTAATTGATTAACAATTTTGATGAACCGTCTACAACCGCATATGACCATCTAGAGCCGCCTAGAACCGCATAGAGCCGCATAGGACCGCATAGAGCCGCTTAATAACAATAACGTTTAATGCCAACACCTAGGAAGTAATCGCCACGGTCTATGGATGCTTAGCGCCTAGGCACTGCGTAGGCGGCCGTTTAGACCGCTTTTTATAACACTTTAACATAATGAAATTAACATTCATATAAAATAAAAAAACAAAAAAAAAACAAAAAAAAAACTCAACAAAGAAAATCAATTTTTTATATCTATACTATTAAAACATAAACATTTTTGGAATCTGTTTCCAAACACCCTTTATTTTTTAAAATAAATTGAACATGTTGTCAAACATGTATTAAACATTTATCAAATCTATTATAAATTTTAAAATTATAAATTAAACATATTTGAATCAATAACATTTAAATTAGTTTTACTTCCACATTTTATATTTATATATTACAAAAAAAACTTGATCCCGCGCGGAAGCACAAATTTAGAATCTAGTATTAAGTTACGTGAGAGTGTTTTCTATTAAATAACATTTATTTTGTAAGAAATTTCAATTTACGTCGCGCTAACGTGTTGATTTTCAACTTTTTTTTTTATTTGTTGATTGAAATATATTTTATCTACTCAACCTTTAATTTGCAAGTCTTTACTAAACATGTCATATGACTACCTTTAGTTCAATGCATTGAACTACTACTATTGACTTATACTGTAGTAATAAATTAACACACCAAACAAATGAAATATTTTAGAGGAGAATAATGAGGGATTTCAAATTTTCAAAAATAAAAATAAAATAAAAAATAATAATGTGTTCACACAAATAATTATATTTTCGAGTGTTACATACTTGTCGGATCTTTATTGATAATGTTATCGGAGAACAAGATATCTAAAAGTTTGATTTTATGGACCCGGAGGCAGCATGTAGCACGAGACATGGGTGTGACACGTGTCATAGTCGATGTTAAGATTTTTTATATTAATAATACTCAACCAATAATGGACCAATCCATCTCAATTCTTAAAATAAGTTATATGAATGAGATGCATTTCTTATATCAAACTTTAATTAAATAATGTTATATAGTTAAACTAGTTGTTAATTAGTTAATTAGTTGAGCGTAATATTCATTTTCTTCTTCCTTTTGCTTCGTTGTTCATGGAGAAGCTTCAATGTCGAAGCTATGATATTTATAATGACAAACTAAAAACCAATTGAGATATCACCGGAAGTGGTCTAATGGTTAATCGTTGGGATTGGTTTTATTGTGCTCCGAGTTCGATACCCAGTGGGAGAGATACTCTACGCCATATCGCACAATGTTGGTTCTTTTCAGAGGCTGAGATGTTTTTAGTGATCGTCCGTTTAAAGACATCACTTTGCATTTCACTTCAAAGGTCATGGACTCATGGGACAAATTCGTGAAAAATGTTCTTAGATTATTTTTCTATTCGAGTATTGTATTTGTATATGATTTTTTTATATTTTTTAAAAAGACGTTTTCTATCCGACTATATATGTTGCATTAGTGTAAGGATTATTTTTCTAAATTTATCACTGTTTTTACCAATGATACGATATTAAACAATTTTTTGGCATTACTCCTTAACAGAACGTAAAACTAATGATGTGATCATAATCTTTAAGAAAGTTAGCATTTTTGGGCGATAGAAATGTATTCTTAGGAGAGCTCGATTTAACGTAACTACGCGAAGTCGAGCTTACCAAAGAAGATCCCGGTTTGTTGAGACTTGAGAGTCAGAAAGACCGTTGAAACGAGAAGAGCCAGCCAAAATGCACAGCCTTTTCAGGACGCTTACGGATAACATGGTTGTGGGATTATCAAAGGTTGTCGAGGAAACAACTTCTGTGTTTTTTATCGTGCTACAGTCGAAGGAAAAGAATTTGGTTCTGAATCTCGGATTTTCTCATCCGGTTAAGATGCAGATACCAGATAGTCTCCCTAAGTGGAAGTGGAAAAGAACACAAGAATCAGTCTTCGGATGAGATTGTTAGAAGGAAGGGAAGGCTGAGAATAAGAAGTGATCTTGGTTTTAGTTGTCAAGTATTTGAAACTTTGTCGTTTCCATTTAATGTTAATGAGTATTGCTCAAAGTTGTTTAGCAGAGAAAATGCATGTAGATTGAAGAAAAGCTTTTTGCATGTATGAAACAACACCGAACAAAACATTCACGACTATCTTGTAAGAAGCAAGATCCGAAAGTGACATGGTTCAAGAACACAATGGTCAACAACCACAAAAGCATTATTGCAAAAGCACAATAACATAAAAACTAAATCCATCACAAAAAACCAACACTTTGCTTCTTCTACTAGTTAAAGATAACAAAAGAAAGTGACAAGAGCAAAAGATTATTAAATAACTTAATAGCATCTTGGTAGGTTTTAGGTAGTGTTTTATCTAATAAAGCGTTTTAGGGTTTTGGTATTTTCACTCTTCTTCATCCTCATCTCCATCACCACCACCAGCTTTCTTGGCTCCAGCTCTCTCGTTCCTTCTCTTCACTCTTCCGGGACGACCACCGCCAAATGGACTGGTTAGAGAAAAGTCTATGTGTTTCTGCGAGTCTACTTTCACCATGAAAGATGGAATGTTCACCAGTTGCCTCCCAACCCTAGACCGAATCCAAAACAATCAGGTCAGCAATCAGGTTTTGTAACAATACCTTTACACTTTTAACACAACTGAGTTCACTTAGAGCTGTGAACTACAATATTCGAAAGGATCCACCCAAGATTATACCCGAGCCAAGCATGACAAAACCGATTCGATATTTTAAGCAGGAAAAAACCGATAGGCCTCGACACAACCGAGTACATTTAGAGCGAGCAGGAGTGAAATTTGAAGAATTAGAAGGATCTAACCAAGATCTATCGCAAGTCATGCAGGACAGAATCGATAAGCATCGACACAATTGAATGTATGTTCCCAATTTCTAAAGTCACGATTTTTTCGTGATGTAAAAGGAAATTCTGATTACCTGATGTGCCTTTGTCGGATAAGGACACGAGCATGGTGAATGGACTTGGCCATACCGGACTTGAAGACAATTGTTTGGAGACGTCGTTCGAGGAAATTCTCAACAGTCAAAGCAAGAACGTAATCGAGCTTGTTCTGGCTCTCATCAAGAAGTCCATAACGGTTCATCCTCCTAAGAAGAGCTTCACCTTCAAAGATCCGACGAGGGTTCTTCTCGTCGAGGGTGAGAAGCTCTCTCGCGGCGTTACGGATACGGCTAAGCGCGTATTGAACCCTCCACAGCTCTCTCTTGCAACGGAGACCGTATTCTCCGACAAGCTTTAGCTCAGCATCAAGGCGTTCCTTCTCGTAAGGACGACGAGGCTTCTTGAATGTTTTCCCATCTGAAAATCAAACTCACCATTAGAAAAATCAAATCTTTGAGCACATCATATGAAAACAAAGAGAACCAGATCACAAAACAGAGTACCAAAAAAACCCCATTTATCAAAACAGATAAATAAAGGATTTATGGAGTTAAATTTCACATAGATATTGATCAAACAGATAAACAGAAAAACCCTAATCATCTTTTGCATGCATCGATATTTTAATGATCCAAAATCACGTATTAAAAACCAAAAAAAAAAAATTGAGAAGTAACAGAGTATGAATCTGAATTCAGCTTGGGGAGAGAAATTAATTAAGAAAAATGGGAAAATTCGATCAAATCTGACAGCAGAAGATAGAGAGAAGAGAGCTCACAGTTGCGGTAGAATCTGACTTGCACCATGGCTGCTGCACAAACAAAAACGAGTGGGTTCGATCGCGAAGAAGAAGAAGGAGCGTTTTTATACTACAACTATGTAAAACCTAGCGCGGCTTAAAGGCTCGATGAGTCACTTTTGTTTGGGCTTTATCAAGTTTGGGTTGGCCCATTGGAAAATAAATTTGTTTTTTTTTGGATAAATTTGTTTTTTTTGTTTAAACACCTATCTTTATTTATATAAAATCAAATTACATTAAAAAATATATAAAATGGTAAAAATACAAGGTGATAAAAAAACTAAAGTAAATTTTGACAATTCTTTTTTTCTGATAAATTTTACTCGCTAAGAAAGTGTCCATCATTTCCTTTCTCATATTCGCATTCGATCTGATGTGATATTCATCTTTGGCTAATATCCATATTTTCTCGTATTGTATTATATTGACTCATTCCCAATTAAGAGCTAAAAATGTTCTTCGAATAAGAACCCAATTTACTGATTCTTTCGATAGAAATAAGATTTGAGACAACCAATTTTCAATGACTATACGAATGTCGACATACAACAAGGATGCATCTTCCGTTCCAAACCGTCCTCTCCTCCATGGTGGTTGTTTCCATAATAATGCCATATCCAGCAGAGTAAAATCACCAAAAAAAATCGAATATTTTATTGATAAATTCGTTTTGTTTGATAAAATAACTAATCTAGCGTAATCTCCTATATTAATTGAGAATGATTGTTAAAAAATAACATTGGTTTGACATATGATTTACAATTGTGTCATACTGATGTGTCATCACCATAGAGCTTCTCAAGACATTTATGAAAAAAAATTAACTTACTAGAATAATTACATTCATGCCATTCACATTAAACTTATGCATAATCATATAAATTTTATTATGATATTTTATATACATTGTTTAATCAATATTAGTTTCTAAGTTATTTCATTTTCTAAAATAAAATTTTTATCTTCAAGTTCTTATATTCGAATTATATTGTTTCATTTCATAGGGTTATAAAGTATGTTGTTGTATAGATATGAAGTCTTATTTTTTTTAATGTGGAATTTGTTAGATGGTATTCGTTTTATAAGAAGATTGAGTGAAGAAACTTGACTATTGTTGTTGAATATCATTTATAGTGGAATTTGTTAGATGGTTTTCATTTTATAAGATGATACCATCTTTAGATGGTTGTTTTTCGGGTTAGTAAAATTATATTGCCAAAAACTGATGATTATTTTACGAAAAAGAAAGATCATAGTCTTACAAAGGAAACAAGATGAACACGAGACCTTAAACAAAGCGAAGACCATGAAACATTATGATATACATGTTTATTAAAGATACAAAAAAAGTTATATAATAGATCCTGGGAAC
This sequence comes from Eutrema heterophyllum, assembly GCA_002933915.1. Lineage (NCBI taxonomy): Eukaryota > Viridiplantae > Streptophyta > Magnoliopsida > Brassicales > Brassicaceae > Eutrema > Eutrema heterophyllum. The sequence goes on along the minus strand of PKMM01027338.1, from coordinate 206,313 downwards.
TTTTTAATACAAATGCTTTTAAATATTTTAGTATTGTAAGCTTTGTCAGGATAAACAATCAAAAGGCAATCATGAATGTTTTCACTGCTTTGCAACAATCTTTTGATAGCCATCTGATATCTTTACCCGACGCTAATCTCACCGCATCAAAACATCCAAGGAACTTTATCTAACGATGTTGTGTTCACACATATGATCGAATTCGAGTGAATTTCTGATGGTCAGAAAATCAATGTTGAGATTATGGTTCACAAGAAAAATATTCAAAAATAATTGGTTTTGTAGTTGCAGGTTCGGATTGTTTAGGACTGATGTCTATAGTTTCATAAATAAATAAACAAGANATATATATATATATATATATGTGGGTGAAGCTAGATGGGGATGAAGGGGTGCACATGCACCCATATTTTTAAAAAAACTTTATGTATTTTTTACCTAATTTTTTTTTATGTGCATCCATAATAATTTAGAATTTTCACCCATTAAAAGTTAGATAAAGCCTCAAAGAAAAAATAAAACAAATTAAATATTTTTAACAAAATAAAAAAATTTTAGTCCATTTAAGAAAACAAAAATAATCTAAACTTTAAAGTCCATTTATGTTAATCAAATCTTTTTTTGTTAAAAATTTCTAATTAATATGACATCATATTTTTAAATATTTTATTTAATATGATATGAAATATAACAATTTCATTCATCAATTACACAACAATATTAACATACAAATTCTGTCAAGTTAAACAATGTCTATTATATCATCGTGGCTCAAATAGTTTACAAAAGACATATATATTAGATTCAAAATTTTAAATTCGTATGTTCCATATTATCATTTTAAACTCGGATATTACAAAATTTTCATAGATATCTTATTCCGCGCAAGACGCGGGTTACTACCTAGTACCCTTGTAAAATATATTTTGTTTTGTAGCAATTTGGAGAATACTTATTCTTGGCATAAGTTTCTCCTAATGGTATTTGATAAGTCATCTCACTGGTCAAACAGTTGCAGCAAAATTGAGAAAATTTGAGAAATCTCTGAAATTATGAGTTAAGTTAACACCTATTGATCACTTTATCTGCGCAATAACGCCTTGAATTCTAATATAATCTCTAGTTTGTTACACTTACATATGAGCAACAACAAACACCAACTGAAACGTCTTTGACTTCCGGTAAGAAGAAACTAAAGATACAAACTGAAAAATCTCCAAGTCCAACCAAAATTGAAGAAAATCCAGAGAACTTTTGCTTAACAATAACTAATTAACCATTTCTCTGCAAAATGACTATGTAGTTAGTTTCTTGGGATTCTCTTTCACACCAAATTTTTCTTCTTTCCTCCTGAAAACAACAAACAAGAAAAAACTCTCAGCAAAAATCCACAATTTCAAAAGTTTCTCAACACACAAATCTTGAAATTGATTACTTATTAACTAACTTGATTAGTGAAGATGGTCTTTCATATCCTCTATCTTCCTTCTTTTGACCCTTCATTATCTCTTCTTTTGTCTCCATCTTCCAAGAAGCTTTAGTCAATGATTCACCTAACAGCTCTGCAATATTTGTCGCCATTGCTTCAACCTTCTCCACAAATGGAAAATTCCTCTCTTCAAATTGATTAGACAACCAAAGATACATGGATAAAACTTGGTGTCTACTCTCCAAATCCAAAAGCTCGGTATCATTCCTAGCAGAACACTTTGGCATCCCCATCGCAACATTAACCGGCATATCTTGGCTATAAGTGGAAGCAAATCGATATAAATGGTACATTGCTTTCGGATTCCTGACATTAACTGGTGCAAAACAGAAGTTAAACCGGTCTTCTAGAGACAATCCATCTACTTTCTCCAACATATTTGCGACTTTCTTCACATTATCATGACGACACAAGAAGTAAGAACCGTCGAGTCTGCAATGTTTTCCGAAATGCTCTAAGAGCTTCGAAAAGGCCATATCGGGAACTTTTGCAGCGAAAAGCTCAATCTGCTCAAAGAAAGGGAAAAGACCGACTTTTTTAACTTCATCAAACGGTTGTTGCAAACACTCGATTAGATAGGTTAAATCTTCCAAGTGTAATGTCGTCGTGAGTCCATCTGGATAACGGCTTCCTCTCCTTCCAGCTCTCCCAGCAATCTGTTTCACTTGCGAAGCCGGTACTGGAACAACCTTATCGCCGTTATACTTGCTCAAACTGTAAAACACAACCCGTCTTATGTTCAGATTCAATCCCATCCCAACAGCATCACTAGCAACCAAAACATCATACTCGTTTTCTTGATCGTTAAACATATTCGCTTGCTGTCTCCTCGTCTCAGGAGGCAATGCACCGTAAATAACACAGCAACGATGGTTCGTATGCTTCTCGATAGCCATTTTAACTTCAAATATCTCTCTTCTAGAGAACGCAACAACACAATCACCCGACTTAACGTTTTTAAGATCTCCTAATAAGGTCTTAGCCTCCACAACTAACGGTTTGAACCTCTCGTAATGCTCTTCAACTAACTCGTCTCCTGTATCAGCACAAATCTTACGCACAATCTCCAAAACACTCGGGTCACCGCACAAATGAATCTCATCGGCTTTTAATCCAAGCAAAGCTTTTGTCCAAGCGTGACCTCTACTAGGATCCGCCATCATCTGTATTTCATCGATCACAGCCACTTCATATAACTCATCTGTAGACACCATTTCAACCGTACAAGAAACATGTTTCGAGAACGGAACATGTTTCTTCTCTTGTCCAGTCAAGAGGCTACAGTAAATCCCTAAAGCATTTACCTTATCGAAAACTTCCATGGCTAATAACCTAAGCGGGCTGCAATACAATCCGTTCTTAGCTTCCATAAACCGCTGCAACGCATTGTACGTCTTGCCACTGTTGGTCGGTCCACAATGGTAAACGATTTTACGCTTCATAGCTCGCGCAAAAGGAAACCAGGTCGCGGGTTTCGTGAGGTCTGCAGATTCAACAACACTCTTAAAACGCTTGATCTCATTGGGAAACTCTTCGATACAGAACTCGACAAACACAGGGAACAAAAACCTAACAGCTGCGTCTGTCGGTCCAACGCGGACAAGATCCTGAACAACCTCAATCTTACATTTCTCCAAGAAGAAGTCCCTGAATTTGCTAACAGCAGTTGGGAAAAACGATTTCCCGATATAGATCGCAAGAGCCTGATTAGCTGCCCAACCCGACTGTGCGAAATACCCAAAAATCTCATGTAATGTATCCCATTCACTACGCTGAAGCTTAGAACGCACTTCATTTCCCCTAAGCTCTCTATATAGTTCCACACGATCATGATACCGAGCGTTTAAAGCACGAGCAGCCTCGCTACTCTCTGCACTGTTATTACCATTCGCATTCGTCTCAGAAACCGCTGAATCGTTCATCAAGCTTTCATCTACATCACCAAGCTCATTAATCACACCTTCCTCATCATAATCCTCACTCTCAGAACCAAGACTTTCTTCGCAGTCTTCCATATCAGATTCATCATTTTCACCATTATTATCCACCGTAGACGAAAAGCCCCTAACTTTACCAAACCCAAAGCACCCAAATCTGTAACCATTCCATGGAAGATGAGCCCGAATCGAAGAGAACCGGCTCGTGTGCACATCAAATTCGGGATTAACAAGAGACCTACAATCAGTTTCTCTAAAAGAATGTAAATTTCGGGTCGATAATAGAATCCTAACTCTCGAAGCATACGCTCTACGCAAAACTCCAGCTACGCCTCTCGCCATGGTCACAAACTCCGAAAATCACAATTGAAATTGACAAATTTGTTCAATAAAAGTCGCCTCCTTTTTCGTATTACTTCAAATGGGTTGTCGATTCAAGGAGGATAAAAATGGTAAACGAGGTCGAAGCTAGTTCCTTTAAGCGTATCTGAAGAGAGAGAGAGATGCGGGAAAATGGTGATGGTAGGCACTTAAAGCGAGAGAAGTAAAACCCTACACATTTCTCTGCTGTAGCGACTCTGTTGGGCATATCAATTTAAGTCCCACGTCAGAAGTTTAGGTCTGGATATTTTACCTGGATCCAAAAACTCGAACCAGAACTGATCCGAAATACCCAAATTGAACCCGAACCAAAACCCTATCGGTTCTTAAATGGATCTAAACCCTTCTACCCGAAATACTCTGAACCGAACCGACCCGGAACCGAGAACCGATCGGGTACCCGATAACCGAACCCATATATATATTTTAGTTTTTTTCGGGTTTTTGGGTATATTTTTCGGTTTTTCGGGTATATTTTTGGGATTTTCGGGTATATTTTTGAGGTTTCGGATATATTTTTTAGGTTTTTAGGGTATTTTTTGGGTTTTCGTGTATTTTTCGGGTTTTCGGGTTTTTGGGTCCCAAATACCCAAACCGATTAAGATCCGAATTTTTCAGTTTTTTCGGTTCTTGAATCTCGGACCTGAACCGACCCGGAACCAAGAGGAACCGAACCGGAACCAAACCGAAACCATTTCGGTTTCTATTTGGGTCCAAAACTCTTCTATCCGAAAGACCTGGAACCGAACCGAAAACCCGAATGCCCAGCCCTAGTTTAGACAAAGATTGTCTAATATATAAGTGATGTCTAACTCTGATTAGTATGAGGCCTTTTGGGAAGGAGCCCAAAAATAAATCCGTGCGGGCTTTGCCACCTGGGCCCAAAGCGGACAATATCATACTAATAGGGATTTGGACATGGGCTTGAAAAATCCAAGACTGGTATCAGAGCCAGGTTCAGGAAAGGTGACCTGGAAGTGGGGTTGGGCTGCATGTTCGTTTGTGGGAGGGAGAGCCCTCAAGGTGACCTCGCGATTAGGGGTGCTGGTGCCTTGTGTCGAAAGTTTTCCTGACGAAGCAGAAGGTCAGGCGGCGGGTTCCGTTGGTGATTGCGGCGGTACAAGAAGGGTGCCATGTTTTGTTGGAGGTTGGAGTCCAAGGATTTGTGGTCCTTGGTTTGAGGGGAGGATTGTTGGGATATCAATCCAAGTCCCACATCAGAAGTTTAGACAAATATGGTCTAATATATAAAGGATGTCCAACTCTGATTAGTATGAGACCTTTTGGGAATGAGCCCAAAAACAAATTTGTGCGGGCTTCGCCATTTGGACCCAAAGCGGATAATATCATAATAATAGGGAGTTGGACATGGCTTGAAAAGCCCAACATTGGTATCAGAGCCCGGATTCAGAAAATGTGGATCTGGAGAAGTGGGTGTGGACTGCATGTTTGTTTGTGGGAGGGAGAGCCCTCAAGGTGACCTCGCGATTAGAGGTGTTGGTGCCTTGTGTCGAAAGTCTTCCTGACGAAGCAGAAGATCAGGCGGCGGGTTCCGTTGGTGATTATGGCGGTATAAGAGGGGTGCCAGGTTTCGCTGGAGGTTAGAGTCCAAGGATTTGTGTGGTTCTTGGTTTGAGAGGAGCATTGTTGGGATATCAATCCAAGTCCCACATCGGAAGTTTAGACAAAGATTATCTAATATATAAGTGATGTCCAACTCTAATTAGTATGAGGCCTTTTGGGAAGGAGCCCAAAAACAAATCCGTGCGGACTTTGTCACCTGGGAGTTGGACATGGGCACATGTTGATTACACACAAGACTTACAATTCACGTCAAAGATTCCTTGAAAAATGTTCAACTGCAAGTTCGTTTCTTCTGTCTCTTTACTTCTCCGCTGCAAGTAAAAACATAAATTCTACTTAGGAATTAAGGGTTTTCAAACAAAAATCCGCATTCAACCATTATCTTTTGTGAAGATCAAACAGAAGCAACCAATTGGTGAAGATCATACAGTTCAAACCTCGTGATATGAAATTTACAAAACGACAATTGTCAAATGAAGTTTTTATAGCAAATAGAACAAACCAATTAGTCGCAATTTTTTGTGTTCTCCAATTTCACTTTGTATCTTCTTTTTCTTGAGATTTTATATAGGTGCCTCATCGCAATTTACATTCCATACTATCATAGGATTAAAATAAAGATTATAGATTCCTATGTATAACCGATGTTCATATATTTGATCTGAAGATCACCATATAGCTGAAGTAATAAAGTCAAGAGATTGACCGGGTCTGTAGCTAAAGTGGAGTTGCTGAAGTAATAAACTCAAGAGATTGACCGGGTCTGTAGCTAAAGTGGAGTTGCTAAGTTGCAGGATTTGTTTTAATTTGCTTAAGTTGAATAAGTCTTCTTCTGGTCTGTAGGAAGAAGTTAGCTTTTACCGTTTCTTTAGGAATTAGTTGTTTTTGAATTCTTTAAGTACAAGTCGATGTAATTCGTTTTGAATCAAGCAAACAGAAAAGCAGTTCAGCAATTGTCTCTGAGATTACAAGTGGTATCAGAGCCTTTTTTGTCCAAAAATCGAGTGATACATGAGTGAGAAAGAGGGATTTACCATACTAAAATTCGATGGTGACTATGAGCATTGGGCTTTGCTTATGGGAAATCTTCTGAGATCAAAAGAGTGGTGGGAGGTAGTCGAAAGTGGAATCGCACTGCCGTAAAGAAACATAATCCTGACGGGTCCGCAAAGAACCGAACTTGCGGAGTGCAAGTTGAAAGACCTCAAGGCTAAGAACTACTTGTTTGCATCGATTGACAAAACTATTTTGAAGACGATCGCGAAGAAGGATACGGCGAAAGACATATGGGAGTCAATGAAAACAAAGTTCCAGGGAAACAAAAGGGTCCAAAGTGCTCAACTACAGAGACTTAGAAGAGAATTTGAAGTGCTGGAGATGAAGGATGAAGACACTATCATTGAGTACTTCTCGAAGGTGATGGTTGTTGCGAATGGTATGAGGAATCTCAGTGAGGAGATGTCAGACGCAAAGGTGGTTGAGAAGGTATTGCGAACTCTATCTGAGAAGTTCACATACGTTGTATGTGCGATTGAGGAATCAAATGACATTAAGGAAATGTCGGTGGATGAGCTTCAAAGCTCACTGTTGGTGCACGAGAAAAACATCAACAAGCATGTTGGAGAAGAACATGCTCTCAAGATCGAAGGTGGTAAGGGGAGAGGAAGTAATCATGGGTACTCACCGAGTAGAGGAAGAGGAGGATTTCGAGGAGGTAGACGAGGCCGAGGCAGAGGTTTCGACAAAAGCCAAATCGAATGCTTCAATTGTCATAAGATGGGTCATTTCAAAAATGAATGTCCCAGCTGGGAGGGTGCAGAAAACTATGCAGCATTCGAAGAAGACGTGTTGCTGATGGCTCAAGTTGAACCTCTCGATGACAAAGGAAAAACAATTTGGTATCTTGATTCAGGCTGCAGCAACCACATGTGTGGCACGAAGGAGTAGTTCCTGGATCTAGATAATGCCTTTCGACATCAAGTGAAACTCGGAGATGACAGAAAAATGCAGGTGGAAGGGAAAGGAAACCTGCGACTTGACATCGACGGCATAAACCAAATTATTTCTTCGGTATACTACGTACCAGGCTTGAAGACCAACCTCCTAAGCGTTGGACAGTTGCAACAAAAGGGGTTGAGGATCATCATAGACGATGATGAGTGTGAAATTTGGCACAAATAGCAGAAAAAGGGTGATAATGAAATCGCAGATGTCGATCAATCGAATGTTCGTTATTCTGGCTAAAGTGAAGAAAGGAAGTGATGAATTGGAGGAGAGAATGCTGCAGATCTCTGCGGTGAGAGAAGAGGAAATTTGGCACAGAAGATTCGGCCATCTCAATCACGAAAATTTGAAGAAACTTGCTGAGAAAAATATGGTGAATGGTCTACCGAAGATAAAAGCAGAAGAGACATTGTGTGAGGTGTGTATGAAGGGAAAACAGATTCGCTCAAACATACCAAAGCAGAGCACATGGAGAGCGAGTCGCGGACTGGAGTTAGTCCACAGTGACATATGCGGGCCAATCACACCAATTTCGGAGAGTGGAAAACGCTATATCATCAATTTTATTGATGATTATAGCAGAAAATGTTGGACGGTTCTTCTGGTGGAGAAATCAGATGCATTCAAAGCCTTCAAGGACTTTAAGGTTGCTGCAAAGAAGGAGATAGGTCAGCCACTTACTTGCTTAAGAACCGATAGAGGGGGGGAATTCAATTCAAAGGCGTTTGATGCATTCTGTGTCGAGCATGGCATCAAGAGACAACTTACTGCAGCCTACACGCCGCAACAAAACGGGGTCGCAGAGAGAAAGAATCGAAGTGTTTTGAACATGGTGAGGTGTATGATGTTCGGGATGAAGGTGCCACTTCGATTCTGGCCAGAAGCGGTGCAATACTCGGTTCACATTTTGAACAGGAGTCCAACGAGTATACTAGGAGACACAACACCAATTGAAAAGTGGAACAATCACAAGCCGTCTGTTGAACATCTCCGCGTCTTTGGCTGCGTGGCTTATGCTTTGATTCCATACGAGAAAAGGGTGAAACTCGATGAGAAGAGCGTGAAATGTGTCATGTTCGGAGTGAGCATAGAATCAAAGGCATACAGATTGTATGATCCAACAACAAAAAGAATCATCATAAGCAAGGACGTGAAATTTGATGAAAAAGAACCGTGGAACTGGGAAGAAAAGGTGGATGAAGATAAGTTTGTGCTCGATTTTGATGAAGATGAAGAAAAGAAGGTAACCGAAAATGAAACAGAGGAAGAACATGAGACACCAAACGAAGAAGAAAGAGATCAAGGAACTGATCACAGAGCCGAAACTGCAAGTCCAAATTCAGAACAAGTCACGCAAATTGAATCTGCAGAGACGAGTTCCAGCACGAGAGGAGAAAAACGAGCAGTCACGAGACCTGCTTGGATGAGAGACTATGAGTGCCAATTTATTATGGAAGAAGAAGAAGAAGAAGAGCTGATCATGATGTTTAATGCAGGAGAAGATCCTGAAAAATTCGAGGATGCAGTTGAACACGAGAAATGGAGAAAAGCAATGGAGACTGAAATCCAATTGATTGAAGAAAACAACACTTGGGAACTTGTCAATTTACCAGCAGGAGCTAAGGTGGTCGGAGTAAAGTGGATTTACAAGACAAAATTCAACGAAAAAGGTGAAGTGGACAAGTTCAAAGCAAGGTTAGTGGCCAAAGGATTTCACCAAACTCAGGGAATAGATTTCCATGAAGTGTTTGCACCAGTGGCGAGGTGGGACACGATTAGACTATTCCTTGCGTTGGCTGCACAAAGGGGTTGGAGTGTGTTTCAATTGGACGTGAAAAGTGCGTTTTTCCATGGCGAATTGAAGGAAGACGTGTTTGTTGAACAACCGAAGGGGTTCGAATCTGTTAAAGGAAGAGATAAAGTATACAAGCTAAAAAAGGCGTTGTATGGCTTGCGACAAGCGCCTAGAGCTTGGTATAGCAGAATCGAGCATTACTTTCAACGTGAAGGCTTCAAAAAATGTTACTGTGAGCATACGCTGTTCATAAAAAGGAAGGGGGAAGCGTCTTGATCGTTAGTCTATACGTGGATGATCTCATCTACACGAGTGATTCTAAGGAGATGACTGAGTCTTTCAAGGCTTCTATGAAGAGAGAATTCTCAATGACTGATCTCGGGAAGATGAAATATTTTTTGGGAGTCGAAGTGATTCAAGATGATGAAGGTATATTCATAAATCAGGCGAAGTATGCAAGGGATATACTGAAAAGGTTTGGTATGGATGATTGCAATTCAGTCAAAAATCCGATTGTTCCTGGAAACAAGCTGACGAGAAGAGGAGATGGTCACATGGTGAATCCGACGGCCTTTAAGCAACTGGTTGGAAGTTTGAGATACTTAACAGCTACAAGGCCTGACCTAATCTACTCTGTGAATCTCGTTAGCAGATATATGGAGAGCCCAACAGAGAAACACATGCTGGCAGCGAAGAGGATTTTGAGGTATATGCAGGGCACAGTTGAGTTCGGGGTTCAGTATCAACGAGGAGAAGTGAAGGAGCTAGTTGGTTTCGTAGACAGTGACTACGCCGGAGACGAAGATGATAGACGTAGCACCTCTGGCTATGCTTTCATGTTCGGTAAAGGAGCTATTTCGTGGGCGTCCAAGAAGCAACCAATTGTTACTTTATCAACAACCGAAGCCGAGTTTGTTGCTGCTGCGAGTGGTGCGTGTCAAGCAGTGTGGCTCAGGAACATGTTAGAAGAAATTGGATTTGCACAAGGTGAGGGAACTATCCTGTTCTGTGATAACAGTTCGACAATCAAGTTGTCAAAAAATCCGGTTCTTCACGGAAGAAGTAAACACATTCACGTGAGGTACCATTTTCTTCGTGAGTTGGTTATTGATGGCACAATCGAGCTAGAATATTGTTCTACTCAAGAACAGTTAGCGGACGTTATGACAAAGGCAGTGAAGTTGGAGGTGTTTGAGAAACTGAGGAATAACTTGGGTGTTTGTCTGAAGAAAGAGTAAACTGAAAAGAGGCGTTTCCAGTTTAGGGGAGGAATTGAAGTAATAAAGTCAAGAGATTGACCGGGTCTGTAGCTAAAGTGGAGTTGCTGAAGTAATAAAGTCAAGGAGTTGCTGAAGTAATAAAGTCAAGAGATTGACCGGGTCTGTAGCTAAAGTGGAGTTGCTGAGTTGCAGGATTTGTTTTAATTTGCTTCAGTTGAATAAGTCTTCTTCTGGTCTGTAGGAAGAAGTTAGCTTTTACCGTTTCTTTAGGAATTAGTTGTTTTTGAATTCTTTAAGTACAAGTCGATGTAGTTCGTTTTGAATCAAGCAAACAGAAAAGCAGTTCAGCAATTGTCTCTGAGATTACAATAGCTATGTAGAAGAAGAAGAGAATCACAAATAGAAAATCCGATATCGAAACAGAGAAAGCTTAGGATTAAAATCACAGACATAAGCTTAGTAAATTCTGTGTTATCCTTATCAATATTCCTCACAAGATCACGTACATCAAACAAAACAAGAATCTTAGCTTCAAGAGACCACGAGATTCCATAATCAACAACAACTAGTTTATTCTACCGATCCATGGCATATATGATGTTTCTTAACATTTCAAATCACTGAAATATCAAATGATGATTATGCAATTTGATAATTAGATACTAATCATAGACTCGCTTGGTGTTGCAAAATACGTTCACATTAATACAAACACAAGAGTTGAATGCTTCAAAAGCTAGATGAAATCAAAACGAAAATAAGGAAAGCTGGGCACGAACACCCCAAATCACTAAAAATCAGGAACATAATTCGTGAAACCCAAATCTGGATTTAGCCTCACAACATAGTGGACCATATTGAACTATGATTCCAACTCTTATCCGGTTTGGCTTTGAAAAACATTGGCTTTTAAGGATATCAAAGTCAAGCTTGTTTATACATATAAAAAATGAAGTTGCAGGATTCGAAAAAAGATATTATTTAAATTGATTAATAAGCCAATTTTATTTTGAAAACCCCTTTTAATCTTGGAACCGGAAAAACGATAACCCATAAGTAAACCCGAAAAACTCGGGGTAAGACCCAACAAAAAGCGCATGCGGACCATAGGAACTTAGAAAGCAATATCTTTACCCTTTTGAAGAACCCTTTTGAAGAAATCAGAGACAAAGAAGACCGAAACCAAATTTCCGAACATGCGGCGGAATCTGAGATCTGCCGTTGCGAAGGTAAAACGAAAATCTGAATACGATCATCTCTTTTTCCCTTCTTTGTGTAATCGATTGACGAATTTTGTTACAGTGTAACCGCGTTGGGAGATCCATCGGGTCACTAATAAGTCACTAATTTTGCTAAATGTGTAACTTCTACTCGAGTGTATGTAACTAGTCGGTGAGGCGTTCATGTGCCTTGAGCTGTCTTGGTCGATGTGAGCTAGAAAGTCAGGATGAATGAAAAATAATAAATGAGATTGCTTTTCTCATGAAAGTTGATTATCACCCCAACATCATCCGGTACTTTTCTTCTGAGTATGTCGAGAGTTGCTTTTATTACGGCTTAGAACGATAACTTAACATCTTTTTTCAAGAAATATGGGAGGAACCAAGCATCAAACAGTGAGTTAGAAGATGAAACTTGTTTAGGTTCTTTAGAGAATCTTGTAGAACCCATCTTGTGGACAGCAAACGCTCCGTCAGAACTCCTGATAAGTCTCATCAAGTAAATTTGGAATTCAGATTTTATGTGGGATAATATTTTTCTATTCGATTAATTATATACTTACATTGGTGGGACTGTTTTTGTGAAGCAGAGATGTTGTTTTAGGTTTGAGCATTTGCACAGACTTAATATAATCCATCGAGATCTAAGGCCGGAGAACGTGATGATCATGGACAATGGGAAGACCCCAAAATAGGCGACATGGGCATTGCTAGGAGTAAAGAAGGTGCACCATTATTGAGTCATCAAGCCAGAGGTTGTTATTTCTCTTATCACTTATATTGATTTGATAAACCAAATGATCTGTCATAATTGTCTGTAAGGTTATCTTCATCCTGACTTCCTAGCTCACATCGACAAAGACAGCTCAAGGCACATGAACGCCTCACCGACTAGTTACATACACTCGAGTAGAAGTTACACATTTAGCAAAATTAGTGACTTATTAAGAGTAATAAGAAACACTCAACATCACCTCCATCATCTTCCAAAAGACATCAAGGTTTGCCCTCTAAACTAATCATTTGTCCACATAAACAAATATTTTAAATACTTACACTAAATTAGTTGTTTTGATTTTTCAGCCAATTTTTCCAGATGGGGTTTACGAATACTTTTATGGTTTGTTCCCCAATCTGTTTATGGAGGTATACAATGTCGTTTATAATAGCACAATCAAGGAAGCCAAAGAGTTAAAAAGATTTTTCAAAGAAGCATAATCAAGGTGTGATTTCTTAAGTCTTAGCATTCACATTTTATGAGTGTCATGGTTCTGTTTTAAGAGTCATTAATATAGAATTCCGAGTACTGAAAAACACACATCTGACTCATTGCAGGTGACGAAGCCCAAGAGGGCGTCTCTATTTTGTATTGATATTTGTGATTCTTCTTTCAGGAAAGAGAGTTGTTGTCACGGGCTGGAAGAGTTCGGGCATATCTTTGGTTCCGAGTGCTAGGGCTCTTGCCTCATGGATGGTTACTGGATATATGGCTCACTCTGTTTGGGGTAATGTTGAGATCATCCGTCTTTTATTTTGAGATTATTCATTTTATTTGAGAGATATAGAAATGAAGAAAAAAAAACACATTCGTTTTTTTTTGTATATTGATTGCTTCTTTTTTTTAAAAACCTCAGAAAGGTACTAGCTATGGCAAATCAAGAAAAGAGTGGATAAACGTTTGGAAGAATTTACTCTCCGGTCACGACGTCGTAATGAGTAAAAGGTATGAATTGTTTTTTTTTGGAGTTCAAAAACCAAAAACTTAACCACAATCTACATCTGTGTTTTTCTCGGATTTTTCAGGTATCGAATGGCAGGGTGATAGGCTTCGTGGATCCTCCTCTGAATGAAAAGTTTGTGTTCAGTTTTTTTTTTCTTACCTGTTCTGTGAACTAAATTAATCTATGGTTGTGATGTTGCAAATCTATATATAATTGAGAATTAACTTGTTCCTGGTTGTTTTATTATTCTCAAACTTATCAACTTCCATGTTTCATGTTGAATTGGTCATTCTTTTTATGCAAGTCTTGATTGATAAGTGCTGCCTATGTTAGCTTGTGGAAGTCCTCTTAAGAGTTTAGTCGGAAGCAGAAATGTTTTGACAAGACTGAGGCGGCAAACAAGAAGGGAGTTGGATTCAAAATGAGTAGTTTATTTGATGATGATCCAAAAATCTAGTTTTGTGCCTCAGACTCTTTGTATTCGGTCATCGTGTAGTTGGCTTTTGTATGGAACTAGAATCACAGCACAAAGAAAAACTAGTTCTTGGGTTTCTTCATATTGATGATGAATTGAGGGGCTTGCCCGTGAAATATATATCAAGACTAATCATCAAATCTATGGTTTACGCAAACTTGAATTACTCTAAATCGATAACAAATTAAACGGCAACGGATTTGGGAGTATGGTTCCATCTCTCTAATTGTAATTTGTTGTGGAGGGAGTAAGAGCATCTGCTTATGCTGTTTCGAGTTGTGGAATATGACTTTGTTATGTTTGTAACACCTGATTCCCATATAGGGCCTAATTGGCGAGTCACGTTTTTGTTGATCTAATTCCAAATTGTAACACCCGTTTCGCCTCACTAGGCTAAACGTCATGCCACTTCTTTGTTGATCTGAGCCAAAACGGTATTTTCGCAATATCGCCAACACGCAACTCATATACTAACCTCCAGAGCTTTTCTAACCTGCGAGAGAAGAAAGGAAGGAGGAGGGGTGAGTAATTCCGAGAAGGAGATTACTCAGTGAAGACACTCGACAATACTGGAGCATACTTCCGCCTAACGAAGACTCCCTAGAGTAGGACTAAGGTAGGCAAGCAACATTGTACCCTAAAGGCACACAATTCCTAGCAATCAACACACAAGGGAGTAATCCGGCTTTTACACCGCTTCTTTTGCTTTACACACCCCTCTTGGATGCGCCGTCCCGCGGATGGAAGCTCACTTCACGGTTAATTGGCAGGCCCGTAAATCCGGGGTTCGTCAACCCTCAAAACGAATTGGAGAGATTACACAACAATCGGATCCAGCAACTACCGGCGGAAGAAGCCAGAAGCGAGAGTTGAAGTTACCGCCAATCATTCTTAATTGTCATTGTGGTGTTTTTGTTTTCCTCCCAAGGATTAAATTATGGTTGTCACGTGATTGTCCAATTGGTTGGAATAAGCTTTAATATATTTCTATTTTCTTATTACATGTTTGTTGATTTTTTGGATAATATCTTATTACAATGATACAGATAAGAGAAAGGTTACACTACAATACTTATTTAATTACCTGGTGGAGCAATTGCTATGCCAAAGACTCAATGATGAAGCTGTGGAATATGAAGATGGAACCCCTGCAACAGAAGCACATGTTAGCTTTCCTCTGCTTAAGAAATTAATTACAGAGACCGTATAGCTTTATCAGAGTTGACTTTTCATGAGTTAATACATAGTTTTCAACTTTGTTTTTTTCAATTATGGTGTAGATGAGTAAAGATGTTGTACCGTTCTTGTCCTGGGCAGCTGAACCAAAAATGTTAACTTTGGAAACAAAGTTGTGTGCGTTTTTTTATGTGTCTGTCCGTTAGTGTGAATGTGTGATAATTCATATAAATAACTATGAAACAATTTAGATTTGAAACCCATATTTATATATAGATTTATATTTATTTCAAGCCCATAGATTATAACTATAAGATTTTTTAAGTTTTTGGTTGCGGAGGTGGCGCAACGTGGAAAGAGCAGATTACATAAATATATGATATAACCTAAAAAAACCCGAGAACCCATAAGTAAACCCGGGGTAAGGCCCGACCAAAAACGCATGCGTATTAGACCGACCATAGGAACTTAGAAAACAATATCTTTACCCTTTTGAAGAAATCATAGACGAAGAAGACCGAAACCTAATTTTCGGAAATGACGCCGTATCTGAGATTTATCGTTGCGAAGGTAAATCGAAAGTGTGAACACGATAATCTCTTTTTCCGTTCTTTGTGCTCGCCAAACTAGCAATTTCTCTTCTTCGCGCAATGGTAAAGTTTTTAGAGCGTCTATCAAATCCTTAGAACGTCTATTTTGTACACGTCCGGCCCGTAGGGCAGGCGAGCTAGGCGATGGCTTAGGACCACCATATTTTTCTTTTGTTTTTATGGGTCACATATTTAGTGTTAGGTTAATAGTATATAATGCACAAAATTTGAACTTCATGGTTTTATTTAAAAATATTATTTTGTAACTAAAAAACAATTGGTTTGTGTCACATTATTATCTATCTAAAGACCACCGGAAAAAAATTGAACGATTTAGGAAAAAATGTAAAGAAGATTATTTTTCAGAAATAGTGTTTTGTTCCTTTTTTTCCGATTTGCTGTATTTTTTCAAAAATGCAAAGATGAGTTTTTTTGTTTAACTGGAAAATTTGTAATTTACAAAGGGGCACATTTTTTTATTTTGCCTCGGACCACTATTTCTGTTGGACCGAGACTGATTTTGTATTGACATTTGTGATTCTTCTTTCAGGATACAGCAATGGCTTATCTTTGCTTCGGAGTAAGGAAGAGCTCCTTACTCCTCCCAACGCATTCTCATTTTCTCTCCACCGTTACAGCAGAAATCGGAAAGGGAAACATTCTTCTGGCAAAGGACATCGGAAAGAGAATCATTCTTCTGGCAAAAAAGGACAGGGACTCCACAATTTGGATATTCACAAGCCAATTCAAGGGTTTGAAGAAGAAATGAAAAAGGTGATCAACAGTAGGATAAGTAGACATGACAAAGTAGAGCAAACATGGTGTGATACTTAACCTCTTAATGAGGGTTTTTAACTTATCTTATGACCATATATATGTTAGGTAGGGGTCCAATTTGCAGATTTCCTGGGCAACAAATTTCCTAGGTTAGGAAATTCGTTTGTCTACATCACCAACTTCCTCTACTCTCGAAGACAAATCGTCTATAAATTTGCTGGAGAAGAAGTTGTAGCCTTCAAGAGATTCGACATGAAGAAGTCTTCACGGGAACTCTCGAGGTTGGTGGTAGCATTCCTTGTCTTTCCTCTTCTTGCGAGCCAAGGTAGACGTCTATGGAAGAAAATTTATGATCGCTTTTCTAAAAAAACTATCGATAACACGAAGGATGATACAAAGACTGTGGAAGAGATGAAGAAAGAGATCAAGAATCTGAAAGAAGAAGATTTTGAAAAAAGGACGAGTGCTACAAAGACTGTGGAAGACATGAAGAAAGAGCTGAAGAATCTGAAAGAAGATTATGAAAATAGGATGAGTAAGCATTTAAAGAAACAAGAAAGTATGGTGAAGAGAATGGATAAAGAACGGGCTCTTGATCGCGAGGTACAAATTCTTCGCATGCAAGTATCAAAGTTTGGAAGAATTTGATCTCCGGTCACAACGTCGTAAGGAGTAACGTAACAGGTATGAATTGTTTTTTGTTTTTGTTTTTTTTTGGAGTTCAAAAACCAAAAAACTAAACCACAATCTACATCTGTGTTTTTCTCGGATTTCACGCTTTCACGTATCGAAATGGCAGGGTGATAGGCTTCGTGGATCCTCCAATGAATGAAAAGTTTCTGTTTAGTTTTTTCTTTTTCTTACTTGTTCTGTGAACTAAATTAATCTATGGTTGTGATGTGGAAAATCTATAATTAACTTGTTCCTGGTTGTTTTTTTATTCTCAAACTTATCAACTTCATGGTTCATGTTGAATTGGTCATTCTTTCTGGCTTGACTTTTCTGTTATTAGCGGTGGGAAAGTCTGTTTTAGAGAAATGATGATAAGATGGGAAACATCTTGCTTAGAAGTAAGATGTGAAAGCACCAAATGATTGTACATACAACACACTAATCCGGCCACACCTCCGAGATGGTGACTTAACCGAATCAGCTAAACTTATTGAAGAAATGAAGAGTCTGTGGGTTCTCAGCAGATGCTTCCTCTATTAAGATGGTTATTGATATGTTATCGAGTGGTGAATTGGACAAATGCTTTCTTTCTGGATATGCTCTCTTAGGGGTTTGATGTCTTGTCATTATTGTCTCAGAGCGTTGAAAGGGTTTCTGGCTTGGTTAAGAGTCAGGAATGATCTTTGCAAAGGTTAGTTATGTGTGCCAATATTTGATCTAATAAACAGGTTTTGTTAGCTGATTAATCACACTACAACTTAAACACGTTCTTCTGCTTGATTCTGTCTTGATGTTGCGGAATGTGACCTCGTGGTGAATCTTGCTTGATTCCTTTGTACAGTTTAGTAGCAATTTATTTTCTTATGTAGCTTATCTCCAACATATATGGTGGCCAGTTTTTAGATGGTTTTATAGCCTCTTGTAGAAGCTGAGGGGGTAAAGAGAATTAATGTAAAAGAGAGGAGATCGAATCTCTTGACCATATAAGCTTTGATATTTAAGGATTTGCAAAAGAGTAAGATGGATCTTGATATTGTTATATGTATACAATCATCATTGAGGGGATGTGCAAGGGTGGAAAGGTGGAAGATGCATGGACTTTATTCTGTAGCCTGCCTTGGAAAAGAGTGAAGCCTAATCTTAAGACATACACCGTGATGATTTCAGGATTATGTAAGAAAGCTGGATCACTGCCTGCAGATGCTTTGATGACTGATTCGCTTGTTCTATTTTTGTAGGAGAAGAATCATTATATTCTTATGTAAGTGATTCTGATGCTCGTTATCTGTGGTGCTGGCTGATTTGATGAGGAAGAAGAGGAAAGGTAGCGAAACTGAGGGTTCGGAGAACTTACCAGAGGATTTATCATGTACAACTGCAGCACGATCATCCAACTTCAGGTCGCACTTTTCGCTAGAGGGTAATGCAAGACTAAAGAAGCGGTGCAAGGAAAATGATGTTGTAGAGTCTGTTGGTTCCTTCAAGAGACGACTTGCTGGCTTTGCTACTGCACCTCCTTGTGGTGCATCATCTTTGGCTTCATCAGGAAGAGGTTTGAAGAGGAAGATAGGGTGCATAGATGTTTCCACACAGACTGGTAGAGAATAAGATACATGATGACTATGTTTTTGGTAAAAATATTGGGAAAGGGAAACTCGGGTCAGTCTGGATCTGTAGGTCGAAGAATAATGGGATCGAATTTGCTTGTAAAACTCTGAAGAAGGGGGAGGAGACTGTTCACCGTGAAGTTGAGATAATGCAACATTTATCTGGTCATCCTCGGGTTGTCACATTGCACGCTGTATATGAAGAGTCAGATTGTTTCCATCTTGTGATGGAGCTGTGTTCGGGGGATGTTAAGTTCAAAACTACAAACTCTGTAAAACGAATCCTCTTTATTGAATGAAGAAGACGAGTTGCATTCTCTAGATCGATCTCATGGCGATCAATCTCCAAACCAGACACATCACGTCTAAAGTTTGTTACAAAGAAAATGCATAAAAGAAACTGAGAATAGAGCTCAGCTCAAATATAATAGCAAACACACGAAAAGTCCCTGACTTGAAAAGAATTATTATTTTAATAAGTCAACCCAACTGTTGACTTTGTTAATTCCTTCTCCACTTTGCTCCAACTTTCTTCTCCTTGCGTATACTCTCCTCCTCTTATCAGGGGACGTTTGATTGATCAGATAGTCAATGAGGGCAGATATTCTGAGCACCGAGCAGCTAATATATTCAAGGACCTCATGCTAGTCATCAATTATTGCCACGAGATGGGAGTTGTGCACAGGGATATAAAACCAGAGGATATTCTCCTAACAGCTGCTGGAAAGATACAACTGGCTGATTTTGGCCTCGCCATGAGAATTGCAAAGGGTCAGTATATTCAGACGCTAATAATTCCTTAGTAATCTGTGTATGCAATTAAATGCTTCTATACAGGGCAGTGACTTGTAGTGTCTTTATGAAAATTTGAAAACTCAGTTTGATCCAGTCGGACCATATTGAACTATGATTCCAACTCTTATCCGGTTTGACTTTGAAAAACATTGGCTTTAAGAAAAAAATGGGCCCTAAAAAGGGTTTGGGCTGTTACAATTCTCCCCCACTTAGAACGAATTCGTCCTCGAATTCCAAGGCGGGAGCTCGTCTTCGAGCTTGCCCTTAACTCTTAGACGGTTGTTTAGATTTTGTCCTTACCTCTTACACGGTTGTTAAGAGTTTGTCCTTAACTCTCAACTAACAGCCAGTATTGATCGGTTTCCATGTTGGGTGTCCGTCCCAACTCCCGAGGTTACTGTGCTGGTGGTTCACTTGCGGTGGCTTGTGCGGGAGGTAACATGTTGACTTTTGGCGCTTACTTCCGGAAAGGAAATTATCAGAATTAGGAAAGTAAGAGAGAGAAAAATCTGTTATTACTTCTCATTAATTGTGAAATGAATTACTGTACAAGGATATACAGAGTTAGACATTTACACGTAAATTACAAACAACTAACAACAATTAGTTAAAGGTAAAAGGAAGCCTTTACTAACTATTATTAGTCTAATACCCCTCCCTCAAGTCGAATTCTTCAAGGAGGAAGAAAGAGACTTGAAAAACCATATCTTGAAATGAGGAGCTTGAAGGTCTTGGGAGGCAAAGCTTTGGTGAACAGATCTGCGAGCTGATTTCCAGTAGTTACATGCATCAAATTCAAGAATCCAGCTTTTAGTCTTTCACGAACCAAGTGACAATCGTTTTCTATATGTTTGGTTCTCTCGTGAAAAACAGAATTCGATGCTATCTGAATCGCAGCTGTACTATCACAGAAGAGATTGGCTGAACCTGATACTTGTATCTTCAAATCCTGTAATAATTGAGCTAACCAGACAAGCTCACATGTAGTATCAGCCAAAGCTCTGTATTCAGCCTCTGCGCTGCTTCGTGAGACCGTTTTCTGTTTTCTAGACTTCCATGAAATAAGAGAGTCGCCTAGAAAAATACAGAAGCCGGTGGTTGACCTCCGAGAATCGGGACATGCTGCCCAATCTGCATCAGAGAATGCTTGCAGACGAGTCTCAGATTGAGCAGAGTAATAAAGACCTCTTCCTGGATCACCTTTGATATACTTCACAACTCTATGAACAGCTTCCAGGTGAACTGTTCTTGGCTTAGAAAGAAATTGACTAAGCTTGTGAACCGCAAAAGTGATATATGTCCGAGTTATTGTGAGATATAATAACTTACCAACCAAAGCACGATAAACTGTTGGATCAGGTAAAAGATCTCCACCATCTGCAGTAAGCTGTGTAGCAGAATCCATAGGCGTAGCTACTGGTTTGCATCCAAGATACCCAATACTATCAAGCAAATCCAGAGCATATTTGCGTTGATAGACCGATATCCCCTGAGCAGTTCTTGCAATTTCGAGACCAAGAAAATACCTTGCTGGACCGAGATCTTTGATCTTGAAAGCTTGAGCAAGAGTTTTCTTCAAATTCACCACTTCTGCATTATTGTTACTCACTATAAGGATATCGTCAACGTATACCAACAGAGCAATGAAAGTTGTTCCTGTATGTTTTGCAAATAGAGTATGTTCTGTTGCTGATTGAATGAATCCATCATGCAAAAGAACATCTGAAAACTTCTTATTCCATTGCCGTGACGCCTGTTTAAGCCCATACAAAGATTTGTGTAGCTTCCATACTGCATTTGGAGGTAAAGTCTCACCAGGTGGAGGTGTATATCCAGGAGGTAAGTGCATATAAATCTCTTCTTCAAGGTCACCATGCAAAAATGCATTAGTCACATCCAGTTGTGTGATTGACCAACCATTTTTAGCAGCTAAATCCAAGAGCAATTTTACTGTGACAAGCTTCGATGCAGGTGAAAAAGTGTCAATATAATCCACACCTTCCATTTGAGTATAGCCTTTTGCCACTAGTCTTGCTCTGTATCTATCAACAGTTCCATCTGCCTTGTGCTTGATTTTGTAAACCCATCTGCAACCTATGGGATGTTTTCCTTCAGGTAGAGAAACCACAGAAAATGTACCAGTCTTCACACAAGTTTCCAATTCCTCATTCATAGGCGTATGCCATTTTTCATTTCTGACTGCTTCTAGAAACGTCTTTGGTTCAGAGTCGGTGGAAATGTGAAGAATGAACTCTTGATATGGCTGACTAAGCCGTGTGTAATCAAGCACACTAGACAATGGGTGAGCTGTAGAATCAATAGTATCTGAAGACTGTCTCACCAGATTACAGTGATAGTCTCACAGATAAGTAGGAGTTCTAATGATTCTCCTAGGTCTATTTGTATCAATGACAATAGTAGTATCTGAAGCAACTGACATCAGGATTATCAGACGGTTCAAAAGTTACAGCTGGTATTGGTAAAGGAAGAATGGTCTGAGAAAAAAGATCAATGGTGGTAGGGGTTAAGTCTTGGGTTTGATACGGAAAAATATCTTCATGGAAAACAACATTCCTGGAAATAGAGACAGAATGTGTTTCCATGTTTAGGATTTTGAAGCCTTTATAACCAGATGGGTATCCTAGAAAAACACAAGCATCAACACGAGGTGTAAACTTGGTTCTATCTTTAGGATAAGTGGATGCATAACAAAGACACCCAAAGATTTTAAGGCGAGAGTAATCAGGTTTCTTGTTGAGAAGAAGTTCATAAGGGGTTTTATTGTGAAGTAAGGGTGAAGGTGTTCGATTAATGAGGAACACATAAGTTTTTACACAATCTGCCCAATATTGCAATGGAATATTTGATTGAAAGAGAAGAGCTCGTGCAACATTGAGGATGTGTTGGTGTTTACGCTCCACTACAGAGTTTTGTTGTGGAGTATCAACACAGGAAAAATAATGAAAAATGCCCTTTGAAGCCAAAAGAGATGTAAAAGAGAGTTCAGGCGCATTATCAGAACGAATGGCTTTAACTTTTGTATTATAATGGGTTTCTACAAGATTCAGAAAAGAAGGAAAGACATCTTGAACATCACTCTTAGATTTTAAAAGATAAACCCAAGTGACTCTTGTACAATCGTCAACGAGAGTTAAAAAATAGCGAAATCCCTCAACTGATATTGTTGAAAAAGGACCCCAGACATCTAGATGTACAAGATCAAAAGGATTAGAGGAAAGATTATTCAGAGAAGGAAAAGACAGACGTTTCTGTTTTGCTAAATGACACGTTTTACAGTGTGACCATTCCTTTAGCTTGGACTTGGACAGAGAAAGAGCTTCAGAAAGAACTTGAACTTTAGAGAAAGAAGGATGACCCAACCTTGAATGCCAAAGAGCACTGGAATCAGAAAGATTGACTTGACAGATGAAAGAATTTGGTGAGGGGATCTCCATATCCAGATAGTAGAGTTTGTTGTGAAGATTACCCCTCCCAATCATCAAGCCCGGAGTAAACTCCTGAATGGTACAGAAAGTAGGAAAGAAATGAACAGAGTAATCATTATCAGCGAGCAATGAACTAACACTGATAAGATTCATGTGAAAGGATGGAATGAAAAGAACATTGTGAAGGGTAAAGGTATCTGATAATCTGACAATTCCAGATTGGTTTATAACTATCTTAGAATTGTTAGGTAATGTCACAGTTGTGTCATCAATACTATTAACATGAGCAAACAAACTTAGGTTACAGCACACATGAACTGTGGCTCCCGAGTCTATAATCCAGGCAACAAAATTAAGGCAAGGTTCCTTCAAAGTAGTGTTAATGAAGTTACCGGCAGATGTTGAGTTGTATTCGACACCAGGAACTGCATTGATACTCGGCATCATTTGATTTGGTGTCGTCAGTTGTTGAGCCAACTGTTGAAGTTGCATTTCTGATAACTGAGCCAATGCAGAGGAGACTTGATGGAAATGATCTTGAACTGCAGCAGAATTAGTAACATTTCCAATCATGTTTCCCTTCTGAGATGGTGCCTTAGCATGAGAAAAGTATTGTTGTTGCTAGAACTGACTGGGACGAGGCTGAGAAGGTCTTGAAGCATATTGTTGAGGCGCAAACTGTTGCTGAGGAACAAATTGTGGTTGTTGAGAAGCAAACTGTTGCTGATTTGTCATATTTGACTTGTATCCAGGAGGATAGCCATGCAATTTGTAACATTTGTTGACTGTGTGACCTTGCAGATTGCAATAAGTACACAAAGGACGTTGTTTAGCTTTATATCCTGCCCCAACTGCTCCAATAACCTCTCCTTGATCAATATTGTTGTCCTGTGAAGACGATTCTGTAGGGTGTGCACTAGTCTGAAAGACAACTGCGTCTGCTTGTGGTGTTTGCTTGAGAAGTTTCTGCTGTTCATATTGAATTACCAGATGTAACGCCTTCTCAAGATCTGGCAACGGATCCATCATGATAATTTGCGAGCGAACAGATTCATAAGAATCATTCAAGCCAAACAAGAACTTGATAACAAAACTCCTCTCGAATAGATCCATCCATTTCCTGTCAATCTCACAGGTACAAGCACCACAACTACAGACTGGAAATTCCTGTGCACCTTTTACATCTTCCCAAATAGTCGCTAATCTTGTGTAAAAGGTGTTCACATCTAAAGAACCTTGACGAAGGCCAGAAAGTTTCTGTTCGATCTGATACAGCCTAGGCACATTATTCTGCTTGAAAGTTTTAATCAATTTCGACCACATACCATGAGCAGTCTTGACATAGAGCAAGCTTCCACCGATCGGTTTAGAAACAGAGTGAATAATCCAGGAGCGTATCACGTCGTTAACACGGGACCAAACCGCGGCATCAGCGTGACCAGCGGCAGGTTGAGGAAGCGAACCGTCAACGAAGCACAACTTGTTGCGACCGTTGAGCGCCATAGTCATGGATTGTAACCAAGAATTGAAATCCGTAGGTCCAGTGAGACGATCGGAAACAAGAATCGCTCCAGAATGATCATGAGTAGAAAGATAGTATGGATTATCGTAGACATTCGTGGTATTCGGAGGTACCGTCGCCATTATCGTAACTCAGAGAATCGAAAAAGACGATGACGAAATGGAGACAGATAAACTGCGAAATTGATGAAGAAAAACAAAGAAAAAGTCGATTCAAGACAGTTAATCGGTTGAATCGAAGGAAATCAAGCTCGAATCTGAAAGATCAAAGCTCAGAGATGAAGAAAAAATGGCGGAATCGAAGCGGAAGGAGAGCAAAAAAGCTCTGATACCATATCAGAATTAGGAAAGTAAGAGAAAGAAAAATCTGTTATTACTTCTCATTAATTGTGAAATGAATTACTGTACAAAGATATACAGAGTTAGACATTTACACGTAAATTACAAACAACTAACAACAATTAGTTAAAGGTAAAAGGAAGCCTTTACTAACTATTATTAGTCTAATAGAAATCGCCAGCTCTTCTGTCTTACCCAACTTATTTTTAATCAAACATTGGCTTTAAGGATATCAAAGTCAAGCTTGTTTATACATATAAAAAATGAAGTTGCAGGATTCGAAAAAAAAAAGAAAAAAAAGAAGATATTATTTAAATTGATTAATTAAGCCAATTTTATTTTGAAAAACCCTTTTAATCTTGGAACCGGAAAAACCCGATAACCCCATACGTTTTAACCCGAAAACTCGGGCTAAGGCCTAAAAGAAAACATTGAAATTACATAAATATATATGATTTAACACCAAAAAACCCCTTTTGAAGAAACCAGAGACGAAGAAGACCGAAACCTAATTTCCGAACATGCCGCGGAATCTGAGATCTGCCGTTGCGAAGGTAAAACGGAAATCTGAATACGATCATCTCTTTTTCCCTTCTTTGTGCAATCGATTGACGAATTTTGTTACAGTGTAACCGCGTTGGGAGATCCATTGGGTCTCGCCAGACTAGCAATTTCTATTCATCGCCTGGTGATAGCAATGGTAAAGTTGGCTGATTCCGCATGAAATCTATCAAATCCTTAGATGGGTTTCGATGTGTTTGTATTCGGAGGGTAAACAAAAATCTTTGATTTGTGATTGTAGGCTCGAAGGGAGCAGAAGCGACCGTTGTCGCCGCGTGGTTCATACCTCGAGTTTTGGCACTGGCTGCGGGATTTAGCATAAGTATGGAGAGAGAGAGAGAGAGAGAGAGATTTTAGTTCCTTAATTTTTCCTCGAATTAATAATCCGCTTGTGTTTGTTTTGTGTGTGTCAAGGTTTGTATGAATCGGGCGATAGTGTACCGAGACTTGAGGAGGGGCTGCAAGAGGTAAAAAGCAAAATCAAGAAACACTTGAATGACCATTTTTGCTATTATTTCATTTTCGTCATCTTGTGTTTTCAGCGTCTGAGGGAGGCTGAGGAATCCATGGAGCACTGAACTATAATGATTCCCTATTTCCCATTACTAACGATACAAGCTTGAACCATATGCCGCATATAGAATTCAGATTTCTGGACATGTTTAGTTTAGTTCTTGTAAGGAGAGACTAGTCATTGAACAGAAATGGGGACAACTATTGTTTCAACTTTCAATTCATCATCACCCAACCGGTTGCCATAATTGGACCCGAGTATCTCTCAGACCCATCACTGTGCCAATAGAAACCAGCACAAGTTCTCTATAGACCCATCACGATGGAGGTGATGAACCGCATATAAATTTCAAAACAAACAAGGTCCTTTGAGGGAAAAAAAGAAACCGAAACAAGAGAAATAATATCTATAAACGCCAATAAAAACAACTCTAAGAAGGAAACAACCACAAAAAGTTCAATGAATCAGTAGTCAAAATCAATGCCTCCATCAAAATCTGAGATCATTCATATGCAATTTTGCGGATTTCCTTATCTTTCGGCTGTATCAGCGAATCTAACTTCCGGTTCAGAACAACTAACAGTGTCGACGGAAGAAGAAGATGAGGCGAAAATTAAAACGCAGCGTTTTAAAATTAAAGTCCCAAACGAACAGCTTTTGTTGTGGATTAAATGAAACACGGAGTTTTAAGGACATAATTATTTAGACGCGGAAATTTAACAAATCTAATAGTATAAACTATAAAGAGAAATACCAATAATTGTTTAACTAGATTTTTACCCACATTTTAAATTTATAAGTTATGTACACCAAACAAAATAATGTAAGTGCTTTGTGTTAGCTTCTATTTACCACATAATGATTATGCGGTTTTTCGAACTTCAGCTAATATCTACTCTCGCACTTGTTGACGAATAAGGTGAAACCACTCTAGACTACAATCACACTTTAAGATGTATGCTTTTTTAAAAAAAAATTTGCTAAGAGGTATGTGTTTTGTTTCGATATGAAGGATGATGATATATCGTATCCATATTTTAGTCTTGTTAGAAATTCAACATCAAAAGTAAGAGATACCAAAGAAATTCACCACCAAAAGTATACGAAAGATATGAATCAATCTCTCGTTGCCAATGAATTTTGAGTTGTTAATTTTTTTTTTTTTTTTAAATTCCACAAGTTAAAAATTTGATAAGATTTATAACTCAAACCTTCTTAATTTTGAGTTACAAATAACATTTCATATATGTCTAAATTGTTCAACATTATCTACCTTATAAAGAGAAAATGGGGGCTCTCCAGCCTCGACACTTGCTAGGGCTNATATTTTGACATGTGTTTAATAAATTTCCAATTATTATTTAACACATAATATTAACAATAAAAGTAAAATTTATAATTGATCTCTAATCCTAAAAAGTAAAAGAAAAAAAAAATAGTAGTTATGTTTTTTTTTTAACACTTTATTATTAGATTATATTAATCAGAGGAAAACGGAATACAACTTTGGTACAATAAACCGGCGAAAAACGAAAATTCTCCGGAAACAGAGCCAACGAGTACAAGACACTCTTGGAGACAAAATCCCAAAAAGGGATACACAACAAGATATACAAGATAGAATATTAAAGACAAATGTGAAACTCTCGAAACCATGAGGAAAGTCAGAACAGCACAAATAGACGCAGAACTGCAGAATTCACTAGACGCAGCAGAGATGGCCAACCAACGCAAGCGGAGGAGAGACGAGGATAGAGGAAACCGCGGATGAGTAACCAATTAAAACGATTAACCCTAAAAATTGAGGCACAAGAACGGGAATCTAACTTCTACCCACATAATCTTCTCCCGACACAGTTTAAATCATGGACTTTGCCTCCTCAGTAGGGGCTAGCATTACAAGAACAGACCGGTAAAAAACAACGGAAGAAAATCTATTATTCATCTAAACTAAACGGCGGCGGAAAGAGACAAATTTCAAAGATTCAACGAACATAAAATAGGGAAAAACGGAAACTATCCAAAACCAAACACCACGAACAAACCAACACTTTCCCGAGATCAAAGAGAATGAAGCCAAGACCCCTAATAACCAATAGATGACTCGACCAAAACATGAAGAGAAGTGACGACAAAGATCAGAGGAGAAGCCAACGAGCCACCCTCCATCCCCAGAAACGATCGCGACCTCTTCAGATATGGAAACACAAGGTAGATAGAAAGAGATTTCGACGAGACTCGTTAGAGCTAGATCTGGAACTTAAAGCCATCGGAAATCACCACACCATCCATGACAGGCGCCACCATCTTCAAATAGCTCAGATCGCAAACCAGATTTGAACGAAGTCAATCACTCCATCTCGGATCACACCCTCCACCATCTTAACCTTCACCACAAAAACAACACACCTATAAAAGAAAGAAAGAAGAAGGGACCGGTGTCGGCGCTAGAGGAGCCGCCGCACACCGGTCAAACACCACGGCGAGATACGAGAGCTAAGGAGAAGAGAGAAGGAGGAGAAAAATCGGAGNTGTATGAATTGATTATTATTTAATAATATCATAATAATTAAGAAACTAAATAGGAAATAACCTTTTTAATGGGAAATAAATACTTTCCATATTCTCATCAATAATTTTAAAAGACAGTTCTATCATTTCCTATTTCAATTATTTTTTCTTATTTGTAATGGTATTTCATGTAATAACTTACAAAACAAAGTTCATTTTAAAAATGTCTTCTTAAATAATATTATAGAGATTTATCGAATGATTCAGTGTATATACTATATATATTAGATATGTAATTCACGCAACATTATTGTAGTCAAAAAAAAAATTAATCGTAGCTTCTTTTGTGTGTAAAATCTTTTGTTTTGTTAAATATCTAGATGTGTGTTACCATAACGATTTGTATCAATGTGATAGAGTGATATGTAAGAAGTATGAAAATGTAACATTGCCAAGTCGACACGTCAGCCCCCCTTATTACTTCTGAAAAAAATTATTTATTAATTTAATTAATTACACAAAATGAAAATAAATGACTAAAAGCGTGTTTCGTAGCTTTCTCCGCGACGTCGCCGCCGGAAAACCCATCCGAATTGGCGGTGAGCACGGATCGGCGAGGACGGTGAGCACATAACCGCCGGTGAGCATCGGAGCGGAGCGATGAGGACGGGAGCGATGAGCACAGAACCGGCGGTGAGCATCGGAACTGGATCTGAAAAAAAAGAGTTAGATCTTAAAAAGATGAGGGGGAGGAGGAGAAGAAGAGAAGGAAGGAGACGACATGGAGAAGAAGAAGCGGAGGAAGGAGCGGCGAGGACGGGAGCAGTGAGCATAGAACCGGCGGTGAGCTGTGAGCACATAACTCACCCCAACGCGTCAATTCAACCACTCCTCTTGCGTCGTCGAGTGCGGAGGAATTCCAGGGAATGGAGGAGAAGATGTTGACGGCGGCGAGATCTAAAAATAAGATGATTAAATCTGAAGAAGAAGAGGGAGAAGAGGAGGAAAGAGAAGAGATAAACAAATTGTTTAAGAGAAAGAAAAAAAAAGATTTGTGTCCGTTAGATTTAATCTTATCAACGGTGGAAGATAAAATAAATCGTGATCCTTATGTTAATGTAGTAACCAATGAGAAGTCAGTCTCTTTTTAAACGGTTATTTGTGTATTATTTGTAAGTGTTTGATTTTTTTGTATATTATTTGATATTTATGTGTAAGAGTTTAAAATTTAAAATTATAGAATTTATGATTAAGGGTTCCGACCTAATTGAATATTATAAAGTAAAGTTTTCAACATCTGAACAAAGTCAAAGAAAAAAAATATATCATAAAACAAAACAAGCAAATAAAATTACACAATTAAAAAAACATATAACTATAAAATAGTTTAAAATTAAAATATGCGCGGATTCTCACATAGTATAATATAGCATTTCCATGCACATCGTTTAACGTTTCACGATCTAGAAAATTGACTGATGATATATATATATATGTGTAACCTCTTTGTATAAAAATACATTTCGTTTGGCATGTTCATTTAGACTAATTGATATAAGCTACAAATTAGATATGTGTATATATACCTTATATGTGGTCTTGTAACACAACTCACCATAAACAAAAGAATCTCTACCAACAAAGCAAAACCATGAAAGCCACTTTCACTAACTTGCTTGTGCTTCTCTTCATTGCACATTGCACTTGTTTGTGCAAATGTCGGTGCTATGAAACTTATTTCCGGAGATACTCAATTCAAGGATGAAAAATCCTTCCTTGGCGGCGGCGGAACCGATGGTGGTCTAGGGCTTGGCCTTGGCGGAGAAGCTGGTCTTGGTGGGCTTGGGATTGGGGCTGGGATCAACGCCGGAGCTGGACTAGGGTTAGGTGGAGGTGGTGGAGGACTCCTCGGCCGAGGCGGTGGCGGATTTGGTGGTGGTGGTCTTCCTTGAACGTATAGTCAAGTGTTTGTGTGAGTGTGAGCTCATTCTCAGCCTATTATACTACTTAAGTAATTTTCATTGTAATAATAAATTTAGAGATTGAATTAATCACATTTTCAGCTTTTTTTTAAACTTCAGTATTTTAATCGAGAATTAAAGGCCTAATTAGCTTTTACTAACGGTACCTAATGCTCGGAATCGTAGTATGTGTAATGCCGGTTCAAAATATTATGTTTTGATAAATTAGTGCAACCTTCCACTACAAAAAAGTGTGTTTAACATCACTTATTTTCTATATTTGTATTAGTTATATAAATGATATAAACGAATTTTGCATCACTAAAAGTGACTCTGAAAGTGGTGATACAAATAATTTGCATTGGTTATAGCAATTGTTACATCGATTCTTAAGAATCGATGTTAATATGTATTAGTTGCAAAAAATGATGTTAAAATTTACATCAATTAATATAATTGATGTTAATATTTGTTACGGTTATAGTAACTGATGTCAAATGTATATATCATTTGTCAATAATTGATGCTAATAATTGAGTCATTTATAACAAATGATGTAAATATTTATATCATTTGTACATAATTGATTTTAAAATTAGTATCAGTTTTCAAAAATGATTGTAATAGTTGTATCACATATAATAACTGACGCATAAGCATGGTGTGGTTTGCAAAATGATTGTAATACTTTTTTTTGTAGAATTCTCATCTATTTTCTTTACTTTTTTTTTGTTGTTTCTTATTTACTACGAAGTCGAAAAAAATCCCATAATTTCATCGAGAATTAAAGCAGGTCACACTCACTACAA
Organism: Eutrema heterophyllum; assembly: GCA_002933915.1. Lineage (NCBI taxonomy): Eukaryota > Viridiplantae > Streptophyta > Magnoliopsida > Brassicales > Brassicaceae > Eutrema > Eutrema heterophyllum. The sequence goes on along the minus strand of PKMM01027338.1, from coordinate 175,208 downwards.
CAACTGACAAATAAGAGTTGCAAGAACCAAATCAAATATCAAAATTTCATATCCCCCCAACACAAAATTAATTGGTTGTTAATAAATTTGTTCATATACCAGTTTATGTTCTATCTTATTCTAGATGTGAGACTCCTACCAAAAGTCATTTAAAAAATAATGTGAGTGAGCATTACTACATGCTCGGAATGTTCCTGGTTGTAGAGAATACAAGATCTTGATGAGCATATATAATGAAAAGCTACGTTGCACGGAAACTCTGATCTGATGGCGTTTCACGTTTCGAAACCTTTCGGAATCGGAAACGCGTCGGAAACGCGTTGGAAACGCCCGGAAACGCGTTTCCGGAAATTGTCTGTTTGGAATCGTGTGGGAAACGGACGTTTCGGTTTTGGAAACGTGACATACCACATATTGGAAACGTGGGAGATATTTTTTATTATACTAACTTAAAAGCCCAATTAGTAATTACTGTAAGTTAAATTAAAAGACGGTTCATGTAACCTGCGCTCTTCTCCTGCTCTGTTGTTAACATATCGTCGTAAGTCGTAACCCTAGAAAAAAAATCACGAGAAGAAGATTACGAATTGAAGACTTAAACTTGAAGTCATAAGAAGGTATTTTGTTTATCATATTCGAGTCGATTTGTATATTGCAATTTGAGTTTCGATTATATATTATTGTGTCTTCAAGTCGATTTTGTCTTCTCCTTTCAATTTAGATTCAGTTATAGATTATTCTTTTCCAATTAAAGGCAAGTGATTAAGATTGAACTTAAGAGTTAAGAATTAAGATTGACGGGATATAGTGATTCGGTGAATATTATATAGTTACAGTTTTATAAAACGTAAGGATGCTCTTCCATGAGAACAAGTGTGAAAATATTTATATATTGGTTAGTGGCTTAGTGCTTCTTAGTTCTTTATTCTTTAAGCCCTACTGAATTTCTTTATTCTTCGTGTCTCACCGAAGCTATCTTGCCAATTGTCACATGTCTCACCGAAGCTATATGTCTTGCCAATTGCCACATCCTTGTTGTGTTAATAAAATTGATTTATACATTGATTATTGCTTCCATGTGTATGATGTTGGTTTACTTTAACATAACATTTGTTTTCCAGAGATATGAGGGCATCTAATATATCTCAAGATCATCATGTCGGAGACAGAGATGATACAGAAGATGTAACCAATGTGGATGATAAGGCACCTTTGTGGATTTATGTGAAAAAAATTGAGAAGCTAGTAGGTGGAGGATCATGGAGGTTTGAATGCAAGTTTTGCAAAACCACATATTCTGGTTCTTATAGCAGAGTCACGAGTCATTTGGTAAGAGATGGGGCGAAGGGAATTAAAGAGTGTTCGAAGGTTACTCCTCAACAAAGACAGAACATGAGAAACTTGGTTGATGAGTGTAAGAAGAAGATAACAAGTGCAGCTTCTAGAACAGTGCCACTGCCGTCGTCGACAAGAGAAGCATCAAGTTCTTCTCTTGATTATGACATGAGTTATAGAGTACCGAATGCAAGTGGATCTGATCCAAAGAAGAGAAAAGGAATGGATACACCTTTGGGGAAAGCGTTTAATAATGAGGCTAGAGAGCAATGTGATGGTGAGATAGCTAGATTGTTCTACACAAGTGGTTTATCTTTTAATGTTGCCAGAAATCCCCATTACCGCAATTCATATGTGCGAGCATCAAATATTCCAGGATATATTCCCCCTGGGTATAATGCACTGAGGACAGGACTTCTTAAAAAGGAAAGGAAGAACCTTGAGATGCACTTGCAGCCTTTGAAAGATTCATGGAAACAAAAAGGAGTTAGTATATGTAGTGACGGTTGGTCGGATCCACAACGAAGGCCAATACTTAACTTGATAGCTGCAAATGAGAGTGGTCCTATGATGATAAAAGCGATCAATACTGAAGGTGAAATGAAAACTGGAGAGAGGATTGCAGAGCTGATCATAGAATGTATAAAGGAGGTTGGGCATGAAAATGTGGTTCAAATAGTCACTGACAATGCTTCAAATTGTGTAAAAGCTGGTGCACTTATTTCTGCTAAGTATCCTACCATCTTCTGGACACCATGTGTGGTTCATACTCTAAACCTTGCTCTGAAGAACATATGTGCACCACTACTAACGACAAGAAACAATGATGATGTATACAATGCTTGTGGCTGGATCAAAACTCTCAGCGATGATGTGACTTGGATCAAGAATTTTATTATGAATCATGGAATGAGACTTGTGATGTTCACTGAACATTGTGATCTTAAGCTTCTTACAATTGCTTCTACCAGGTTTGTTTGCTTTTTTTTTTCTCTCTTTTTGTTAAATCTTACTTATTTTCTTATGTTTAAAATATAATAGTACTATAATTATTTTAACAGATTTGCCTCATCGGTAGTGATGTTCAAAAGATTCGTGAAAGTAAAAGCCGGGTTGCAACAGATGGTGGTCAGTCCTAAATGGGATGATTACAAAGAAGACAATGTAACAAGAGGAGCTGCGGCTGCAGTGAAACAAAAGATATTAAATGAGAAGTTTTGGGATGATCTTGAATATGCTCTGTCTTTCACTTTGCCTATGTATGGTGTGATTAGAGCTGCTGATACTGATAGGCCTTCTCTTCATTTAGCCTATGAATGGTGGGAAAGCATGATTCAAAATGTGAAGAAGGCTATTTTTAGAAAAGAAAACAAACAACCTCATGAGGAATCAGTTTTTTGGAATGCTGTGAATTCTGTTTTGATATCACGTTGGAGTAAGAGTACTACTCCTCTCCATTGCATGGCACATTCCTTAAACCCCAAGTAAGTTTATAACATATTATATTCTTACTCTATTTATTGTTTTAGAGCAATTAACGTATAAATTAAATTCTTGGTTATACTAGTAGCGAATTAACATTATTGTATATCTTTGTTGCTTGTAGATATTACAGTTCAGAGTGGCTTGGAGAAGAAAACAATAGAAAAGCTCCACATCAAGATTTAGAGATTACTAGAGAAAGAAAAACATGCATTATGAAGTATTTTACGGATCCGGACGAAAGGAGAGCTCTCAATGTTGAGTATTCTAATTTCTCTTTATGCTTGGAGGATTTTGGTAGTGTTGATGCTATGCATGATAGGTCCATCCTAGAGCCTCTCAAATGGTGGGCAGTTCATGGAGCTTTAGCACCACAACTTCAAGCCTTAGCCTTTAAGTTGCTTGGACAACCTTCTTCATCTTCATGTTGTGAAAGGAATTGGAGTACTTACAAGTTTATACATTCTGCAACAAGGAACAAGATTGTTCCACAAAGAGCAGAAGATTTGGTATTTGTGCATACCAATCTTCGTCTTTTATCTAGGAGAAGCCAATCTTACAAAGAAGGCCCAAATCATATGTGGGATGTTGGAGGTGATAAATTTGATTCACTAGATGACATTAATCTTGGGATACTCCAGTTTAAAGATCTTTCTCTCGACGAACCAGAGCTGGAGGCAGTTATCTTTAATGAAGTGAATGAATCTGAGAATGAAGAAGATGTTTAGTTAGTTGATTTTGGCTTTGTTAAATATTGAATTAGACTTGTTAAACACTTAAACTTATGGTGTTTTTAATATTTTGTTATATATTTTTGAATTTTCATATATATATATATGTATATATAATATATGCATACGTTTCCAAAACGTTTCCATTCTTAAATTTTTCAAAAAAGACGTTTCCCGTTTCCGAAACGTTTCGCTTCCACGTTTCCGTTTCCGTTTCCATGCAACGTAGATGAAAAGTCACATATGACCAAACAACAAGAAGTATACATCAGCTTGATTGTATCATATTTCCATAGTATTGATCCTAGTTTTTTTTTTTTTTTTTTAATTTTGTGATAGTTGTTCTAAATGAAGTTAGTTAAAATCTCTCTTATAAAAGTTATAATTCAATCAAACCATGACAAAATAAGTGTTATTTTGAATCCATATAAAACTTAGAAATAAAGAACATCCTTATTCATATAAGCCAAAGATTGGGTCATGGATGTAACTTAGGTTGATGTTTAGTGACTCTATGACTCATATTCATAGAAGTCAGGTGCTGAATTCTTTAATTTTGGTATAGTAATGGATATAATGCTAACATAAAGAATGTCTACAACTCCAAAAAGTTCCAACAAGAAAGTTGTATGAGAAAATAGTACATAGATCAAACACTTTTATTTTTTATTTGTGTGTTTTCTATTTTATATTTTACAATTTTAAAAGAAGAAGATAAAGAGAGAACAATACTTACCACTCAATGGGGATGTGGTTGCTTTGGCCTTTTTCTTCGTTTGGCTGATGATTCCTCCTCCACCACCAACCCCTTCTTTTTTTTTGTTATTTCCCAAATCTCTTTAATTCAATTTTTAAACATTTTTAATCCCTAGAAATATAAAGTCCCTTGTGCCACTGATACCGATATTTATTTATTTATTTATTAACGAATCATCAGTTAATTGCAAAGAACACACTACAAAGGTAGTATCAGGAATCTGGAAGAAGCTCCAGAGGCAAAAAAGACTCAATCTTTGTAAGATTTCTACGCGACCCATTTCAATTTTTTTCTTTTCTCGGTTTATGTATCTATTCAGTGAATCGCAGATTATTTTGATTGGAAACAACATTTGTTGATGGTTTTTTTCTTCTCTTCTTTGTGAAATGGAAGTTCGATCTCATTGCGATGATTGAGTTCCCAGAATGTTTTAGTATGAATCCGAATCTTATAGTTGAAGATTTACGGATTAAAAAATGTTCTCTTTGTCTATATATTGTATTGCTTTTTTTTATATGAATCTCCTTTCATCATTCATAGCTCAAGAGTTTTATCATATTTGGACTTTGGCTTCGAGCAATTTATCAATGTCAATCCACTGAACATTACTTTGGATGAAGAATTCTTAATCTTAAGATACATTTTGATTTTTGATTTTTGATTTGGATCAAACTGTTATATAGCTTGAGAAGAAGATGAGAGGTGGGAGTCTATGGCAGCTAGGGCAATCCATAACCCGTCGTCTTGCTCAATCTGACAAGAAAGCTGTGTCACGCCGCTACTTCGCATCTGATGCTGACCTGAAAAAAACCGCTCTTTACGACTTCCATGTCGCACACGGCGGAAAGATGGTTCCTTTTGCTGGTTGGAGTATGCCAATTCAGTACAAAGATTCGATCATGGACTCAACGGTTAACTGCAGGGTTAATGGGAGTTTGTTTGATGTTGCACATATGTGTGGTTTGAGCCTTAAGGGCAAAGATTGTGTTCCTTTTCTCGAGACACTCGTGGTTGCTGATGTGGCTGGTTTGGCTCCTGGAACCGGGAGCTTAACCGTGTTCACAAACGAGAAAGGAGGTGCCATTGATGACTCGGTGATTACCAAAGTGACAGATGAACATATCTATTTGGTGGTGAATGCTGGTTGTAGGGACAAGGATCTGGCTCACATTGAAGAACACATGAAGGCTTTCAAATCCAAAGGCGGTGATGTCTCGTGGCATATCCACGACGAGAGATCTCTTCTCGCCCTTCAGGTTTGGCTATTAATTTAAACCAAAGAGTGTCCCTTTTTGTTGTTTCTGTTATTGCTGTATACTTATAGTACATTGCGATCTCGAACCAACCTTGCGATGTAGGGTCCTTTGGCTGCTCCGGTGCTTCAACACTTGACTAAAGAAGACTTGAACAAGCTTTACTTTGGGCAATTCCAGATTCTGGACATTAATGGTTCCACATGCTTCCTTACCAGGACCGGGTAAAATCTCATGTTTCACTGTCCGCTTCGAGTCAGATGCTATGTTATCTTGTTGTTTCTTCGTTCTGCATCTCGAATGCGGACAGTTTAAGAGGAAGAATTCTGAAGATCTCACAGTTAATGAATCTGTCTGTTTTGGTTTTTTCAGGTATACCGGGGAAGATGGGTTTGAGATCTCAGTCCCATCCGAGCACGCAGTAGATTTAGCGAAAGCAATCTTGGAGAAATCTGAGGGAAAGGTAAGGCTTACGGGTCTAGGAGCAAGAGACAGTCTCAGGCTAGAAGCAGGGCTTTGCCTATATGGTAATGACATGGAGCAACACATTTCTCCTGTTGAAGCTGGGCTCACATGGGCCATAGGTAAACGTAGAAGAGCCGAAGGCGGGTTTCTTGGCGCTGATGTGATCCTCAAACAGCTTCAAGACGGACCTACGATCCGAAGGGTTGGATTTTTCTCTTCGGGACCACCAGCAAGGTCGCATAGCGAGGTCCATGATGAGAGTGGTAACAAGATTGGAGAGATCACGAGTGGTGGGTTTAGCCCGAACCTGAAGAAGAACATAGCCATGGGGTACGTAAAGTCGGGTCAGCACAAGAATGGGACCAAAGTCAAGATCTTGGTCCGTGGGAAACCTTACGAAGGCAACATCACCAAGATGCCGTTCGTGGCTACCAAATACTACAAGCCATCATGATATGTGTGTCTTCTTCGTCTATGACCTGTCTCCTGCTTTTGTTAAATGACTTCTGTTTTCATTTATTCTGATTTGGCCTGAAAATGTACGTTCTTTTGCCAAGAGGGCATTTGCTTATTTCACTGTTATTGAAATAAATTTTAACACATCTATAAGACCAAACTATGAACGTGTTCCACATAATTGAACATCTACAAGTTCTTTGGTTAAGCAAGCAAGGAACATGATCGTGTATAGAAAGAAACTCGTTTTAGGATTAACACGGCATCGGAAATTTCACAGAATTTGGTCTAGATGTCGAGAAGAAGCCTACGCGGATCCTCAACTACGTCTTTGATGCGACGAAGGAAAAGAACGGCCTCTCTTCCATCTATTAGACGGTGGTCATAAGTCAGTGCGATGAACATCATTGGCCTTGACACTACTTCTCCTCCCACAACCATCGGGCGGTTCACTATCGAGTGCATCCCGAGAATAGCTGACTGTAAACGAGAAAGTAGAAATCAGTAGATTGAATCAAATAGCACTGAGCCAGATGTAAGGAAATGCTGAGAGTGACAGAAAGAAAAGAGGAAGAAAATTCAAACCTGAGGAGGGTTTATGATTGGAGTACTCAAAAGACTTCCATAAACACCACCATTAGAGATAGTGAATGTGCCTCCAGCCATTTCATCGATCGAGATTGTTCCAGCTATGGCTTTCTTAGCAAGTTTATTGATCTCTTTCTCAATCTCAGCAAAGTTCATCTGCTCTACGTTTCGAAGCACTGGAACAACGAGTCCCTATATAGATATATGAACCCATTGGAATAAGTTTTAACTTCAGATTCGGCAGAAAGTTACACAGTTGAGATGAAAATGGTACCTTTGGTGTACCAACAGCAATGCTGATGTCGACGTAATCTCTGTAGATAATGTCTTCTCCATCGATAACAGCGTTCACGACTGGTTGATTTTGGAGTGCGCTGATGGCGCCCTAGAACAACAAAAACATGAGGTTTCATTCTCTGGAAGATAGATACACAATGATGTGGTGATAGGGGATTAGTTAAGTTTATACCTTTATAAAACCTGACATCAATCCTAGTTTGACACCATGCTTTTCAAGAAACGCGTCTTTGTACTCTGAACGTAAATTCATCAGATTTGTCCTGGTTCCGGAAAGTTAAAAATATAGAGGTAAAAGTGAGAAACATGGGCGTTTCTTATCTAGATTTATACCATAAATCACAAGCAGCTTCAACTATTTTCTACTCAATGAACTGTCAAAAACTTACATGTCTACTTCATTGAACGTAGTCAGTAGCGCAAAGGTGTTCTGAGAGTCCTTCAGTCGGGTAGCGACACGTTTCCTGAGTCTTGTCATAGGAACCTGCTTGTATAAACTCAGAAACTAAACATATCGCAAGAAGCAGGATTTTCTAAATCAAGCATGCAAACTCTGAATTCTAGTATGTACCCTTCTTTCCCGGTCCTTTGGAGGGATTTGGGGCTCTCTTGGTGACGGTCCTGAAGAAGGTGGAGGAGGAGCTCTAGACTTCTCTTTTGGAGGTGAAGTTTCCACTTTTGGTGAAGGAGGAGCTTCTGCTACAGGTTTTGGCTTCTCTTCTTTTTTCTCTGTTTTCGTCTTCTCGGGCTTCTTCTCTGATACTTCAGCCTGAGTTGCAGCTCCACTAGATTGAGAAATCACTGCTATCTTGAAACCAGGCTCCACTGTATCACCTTCTTTTGCAACGAGCTGCGGAAAAAAAAATGAGAATTTAACATATTGGAAAAAATTTATACTTGAAGAAGGGGATTTTCTTTCAATCTGAGACTCTACCTTCTCAATAGTTCCGGCAACAGGACTAGCAACATCGATCGTAACCTGTTAAATACACCAGTAGTATTAGTGAAATTGATGAAGCTTCAAGAATAGTAGCGAGAAAAAGAAAGATCGTAACGGTCTCCAGGTTCTGATCCCAGTAAACACAGGGTTTCACATATATAACGTTTTTAATTTCGCAGCCAATGACAAATCCTAGATATGCAACCTTATCAAATTCTACTTACTCTTCAAGAAAGTGGCTAAAGTGCCATCAGAAATAGATTCTCCCATGAATGGAACAACAGCATCCACAGAGCCACCTTTCATCATCAAAATGGATTTCATCATTCAATAAATTGACACTATTATGGATTGAGTATAAAACCACGAGTATATCATACCGTTATCGGACGAAAACAACCTAATACTAGTGTTGAATGTTTGGATGCATGGCACAATTTGATAACGATATTGGAACAGATGACTACATTGATAATTGAGTGAGTTAACATAAAGGAAATACAGATACATTATATTGAAGAAGAAGACAAAGACAATAGAAGGTGGAGAGGAGCGTATGAGAGAAGGTGGGGAAGAGTGATTGGTAGACAACTCTTAGTGGAGACAAGATGGTATGGGTTTAATACTCTGATACAATTACCCTGCTTAAAGACAATCAAAGCAATATCACTTCCTTTAAGTAATATATATTTCAAAACCGAAAACATGATGGCTTGGAAGGCTACACTTATTCATTAAGTAAAATTCAACAACATAACCCACCTCATAGCCTTTGAGCTCAAATGGGAACCTACAAATCAAGAAAACAAAAAGGGAGATGAAACAAGTAAAATGACTATACTTTCTCAAATGTTGACCGAGGAGTACCTAGATAAGAAGGAAGACCACCGACGGAATTCACCATTTGTGATCCTCTTGCAACAAGTGAAGTCTGTAATCAGTGTTTAAGAAATATAGCAGAGGCAAAAAGAAGATCAAACGAAATCCATTGAAATATCACGATGAACAAGCAACAATCCAAAGAACATTTAGTGCTTTTAAATCTATAGACCATCTCACAACAGCAGATCCATAGCTTATAAAACTTATAAGAACACCAAGAGACTAATATTCTTTCAGCACAAACTCGATCGTTGGAAAAGAAGTATTGAAACAATAGAGACATTAGCAAAATCTACCTCTTTTGCAAGAGCTCCATAGTACCGAGGATGAGATGCCGTAGCACGCGTACTCTTCCACGACTGTCCTAGAATCTGAACAACAAACGGATCATTTCAAACTCCACAGCTTAAAAATCACCCATTTATCCAAAATGAATGAGGAAAGCTGGAAGAATATTTTGGATGACGATATGAAACTCACCCAAGAAGCAGACGAGTTACCGCCATTAACGATCTTTCTCCGAACGATCGACCAAATCGCCATGCCTCTTTCAGCTCAAAACCTCGGAGCAAACTCGCAAGTATTTTTTATATTCTTGGATTCGATCTGCGAATTTTATGAATTGTGTCACAAGGGAAAAGCCAAAACACAGTGAAAAAGGAAAAGAAAAGAAGCTTCTTCCTTCTTAATGCAACAAACATAAAACGGAATTATCATACCTTGTTTAGTCATCTTAAACGTAGCTTAAACCATCATAAAACGATGGCGTTTCATTTGAGACAGTGATGAAATATCAGCACGAATCAACAAGTCACACGTGACAAGTCAAAAGTTGTCAAGTAGACCTTCGCGTAGCTGATTAGAACACAACAGCCGCCAAAGACCTCCGCTGACACGTCACCTCCCCGGCGTCAGAAGGTAAAACGACATCGTTTCTTTCTCTCTACTGGTTCGAATTTCTCGCAGATCAAAACGACAACGTTGTAATAACAATCCGCAAAAGATAAATTTTTATATCACTCGTCGTGTCTTGTGTTTTTTTCAGCAGAGAAGCTCCGGCGATGGGTTTACACACACTGAGACTCGCTACGGTTCCTGTGACCCTCTCTACATTTTCTTCTCGCCTCTTCCTCAACCCATTTCCCAATACTCTCCGAACCCTAGGTTTGTTTTCCCGCCATGCTCAACCGCGTAAGCCTTTCCTGGTTAGGGCCTTCTCCGCTTCCGCCGCCGTACAAGATATTTCGGCCACGCAGGCCTCGGATTCCTCTGGTATTCCTGTTTCCCTCGTCGAAAATCGTGATTGTTTCTGAATGTGTCTAATACGTTTCGGTTGCGAGTTTCAGCTGAGAGGCCGCAGTGGAAGGCGGCGATTGATTTCAAGTGGATAAGGGATAACAAGGAAGCAGTCGAAACCAATATCAAGAACAGAAATTCGAACGCTAATTTGGAAGCTGTGCTCGAGCTATACGAGAACATGGTCAATCTCCAGAAGGTTATCTAATCCGAGCGATGATCTCAATTCGAATTTGGGATTCATGTCAAGTCCGTAACTTTGAGGGAAAAGCTCGTTGTTGCTAGAATTTTGCCTGGCGAGACTCCAAAGATGTTTAAGTTGCAAAAGCTTGTTGGTTTGTTAGTTTCTGGATAGTTTTGCTCATGGAGTGTTGGTAGCATTGGTTTATAAATATAATTCAACCTTATCTAAGAATAGTAGCTACTCCCTGGACTAGATTTGAGAGATTGAATTTCAATCGTTTTTTCTTTTTCTCCCGGTTCAGCTAATCAACGATTGCAGATAGCAGGAAGTTGAGGGGCTTCGTGAGGAAAGAAACAACGTTGCAAAGAAGATGAAAGGGAAGCTTGAACCATCAGAACGAGAGAGACTCGTAGAAGAAGGTAAACAAGGAATCCATTTTTGTTTGCCAGTCTGTGTTATTTATTACAGATAATAGAACGTTTCGCTTTCAGGTAAAAATCTTAAGGAAAGTCTTGTAACTCTGGAAGAAGACCTTGTGAAGTTAAAAGATGAGCTCCAACATGTAGCACAGTCTATACCAAATATGACACACCCTGATGTTCCTGTTGGAGGAGAGGATTCATCGGCAATAAGAAAAGAGGTAGTTAGTTTGTTCTTCCAGAACTGCTTCCGTTGACTGCCATTTTGCTGCATAATTGTGAAAGGCTATTCTAAAAAAAATATTCGTTACTTTCTTTGTAGGTTGGTAGTCCACGTGAGTTTAATTTTCCAATCAAGGATCATCTCCAGCTTGGGAAGGATCTAGATCTCATTGATTTTGACTCTGCTGCAGAGGTATACACTTTTTGTTTTTAAGGTATCATGTTTTTAGGTTGTTGGATTGGCGTTTTGGGTTAGCTGATGGGCTATTCATCAATGTCCTTTTATTTAAACTTTTTTATCCAGTGAATTGTTGGAGAAATGTGAGCAGCTGATTTTCCATATGTGCAATTGTGCTTAGGGTTAAGCTTGACTTGAACATTGTGAGTTCGAACTAGTAGAGTTCACTTGAGTGGGTGAATGATCATTTCATTGTATGAAGCATTAGACTGATGACCAAATTTTCAGTTTCCTGTATTTTTAATAAAGAAGCTGAGGTGAAGTAATTTCCTTCTTGCTTTTACATTCTTCTAGGTAAGTGGTTCAAAGTTTTTCTATTTGAAGAACGAGGCAGTGTTATTGGAGATGGCCCTCCTTAATTGGACATTATCAGAAGTCACGAAGAAGGGTTTTACGCCCCTAATGACCCCTGAAATTGTGAGATCTTCTATTGTTGAGAAATGCGGTTTTCAACCTCGTGGAGACAATACTCAGGTTTCTGCAATACTTGTGTGTTTGCTCTTATTGATAAGCCAACTTTTTGTTTGTTGCTAATCGTGTTTCTATTTTCCTGGATAGGTTTATTCTATAGATGGAACTGACCAATGTCTCATTGGTACCGCTGAAATTCCCGTAGGAGGAATCCACATGGATTCTATTCTTCTTGAATCAGCATTACCTTTGAAGTATATAGCATTCTCTCATTGCTTCCGTACTGAAGCTGGTGCAGCTGGCGCCGCTACCAAGTAAGTTAGAAGAAAGAGTTTAGTCCTTGTAGCGTCCACATGTTCTTGGCTTCTTCAATAGACGCATAGGTCGTACTAAAAAACCATACTTTCTTGATTTTGAGCAGAGGTCTTTACCGAGTTCATCAATTCAGCAAAGCAGAAATGTTTGTCCTATGCCGACCTGAAGATGGTGAAAACTTCCACGACGAACTCATTCAGATCGAAGAAGATCTGTTCGCTTCTCTAGGATTACACTTCAAGTAAGATACTGAATTCGAATCCGATGTTTTCTCACCAGAGTTTTCGTCTTTCAGAAATCTAACTGTCTTTGCAGAACATTGGATATGGCCACAGCAGATTTAGGCGCTCCAGCTTACCGCAAGTTTGACATTGAAGCATGGATGCCCGGTTTAGGACGATTTGGCGAGGTAAATAAAACAAACTCTTATTCTATTTGTGTCGGACAATAGAACCGAGTTTTAGTTTCTTCTTTGAGCTTGCTGCTGTAACTTTCTGAGCTAGATATCGAGCGCATCGAACTGCACTGATTACCAAAGTCGAAGACTTGGAATTCGTTACCGCCCATCTGAACCGCTTCAGGCGGATCCTAAGAAAGGCAAAACGAATCTTCCGGCTCCTAAGTTTGTGCACACTCTAAACGCAACGGCGTGTGCTGTCCCGAGGATGATGGTGTGTTTGCTGGAGAATTACCAGCAAGAAGATGGATCCGTGGTGATCCCTGAGCCCCTTAGGCCTTTCATGGGAGGCATTGAACTCATTAAACCCAAGCTTAGATAGTTCTTATGGTTAGCTTTATGCAAGTCTTGTTTGTAACTCATGCTTTGAGGTTCGTTTAAGCATTATACAGCTCACATGCGCTGAGTTTTGTTGTGTTTTTTTTTCCAACAATAATGGAAAGGGAAATATATTTTTCTTATTTATTTTTTAATATATACTATCTTCATTTCATAATATTTGATGGTTTTGGTTGCACACCAAATATTATCTCCATCTCGTAATATTTTAAATAATGAAACGGTCGCCTCAATGTCAAATCTTTTACAAAACAGCCAAAAAGAACATATCAATGTCTTGCCAAATGAGATCACAGTGAGCCAATAGCAGAGCAAAAAACTGATTTTTTTGTTCTAAGCAAAAAAACTAATTCTAATTGGATAAAATCCTACATAAACAACAAAACCGGTTGGTTCTCAGCATTTACATGACTCACTAAAAGGAACCGGTAATTCTGCCTTTGGGAAAGGTAAACCCACGTCTTGTTACTCTGATAAAACATCAAAGATGCCGAGAAAACCTTAAATTCAAGTGAATGGATAAAAGTTTGAGAAGAGAAGAGTGCCCAGAAGGATATAGGCTGCACAATATGACCATATCAAGTATCCCCAATTACTATGTTTAGGAGATGCAATCAAATGCGATGCAAACCAGTAAAGAGGAGGGCTCGCTGACAAGAACCGTGTTGCCACCTGTAACCAAAATACACATGAGGGCGGTTCATCACTCCTAACTCCTATTCTCAAGAGTTTTTGCCACTTTAAAGACCGAGTTAGTTGAGGATTGTAACCTGAACATGCATGATGAAGAACGCTGTGACTGCCATTAAACCCAAGTGTATGACAAATGGGAAAACATCAGCTGAAAAGTATCCTGATTTGTCTGGCGATATAGAATCCGCAGCCACATTGGTCACAGTCACATCCTTCTTTCTGCTAGATTTCCGCTGCCTAATGTCACGGTTTCCTACTCAGGAAAATAGAGAGGATCCATCAACGTGTTTAATCCTGGAACTGTTAAATTACATAACAATGAAAATAATACCTTCATTTGATGACGTTTTAACATCTGGTTCAACTGCATCCTTCAGAGAATAAAGCCTTGCAGCAGATCTCTTTTCTTTCTCGGTAGCTTGAAAACCCAGCGAAATGAAGAGCTCAGGCCGAACCGTCATGTAACTTATAATTGAACACACAGCTAGAGACAGAATTGGGGATGCGAGCAGAAAGTTTGGGAGCTGTTTAAATTGAAAGTATCTAAGAAAGCCTACTCTCCTGTCACGATTCATGTCATCAAGAAAAAAAGGCTCAAAATCAAATAGAAGAAAGAAACTTGCAAGAACAAGAAAAGGTTATTGTTCAAACTTACCAGTAATGACTTTGAATGAAGTTGTATAGCAAAGGTACCCTTGCTTTGCACCAAGGCCTCAATTCATCTAGCTTATGTCCATGACAGATGTTATAGTATCCGTATGCTTGAAATGCGACAAAAGGAAGACAAATGCATACGCATCTAAGAAATCCAGTAACTAAAACCTGCACAGACAACTGGGTAGAGAAACAAATTACTATGGTACCAGAACTCAAAGGAGCTTACACCAAATTCTAGAGCTAGGTTGTAATCATTCAGAGATTACATGATAGACCAAGCAGCTGCAATTTGAAAAATACTAGATCTAGAAACTCATCTACTGCAACCTGTAACTAAGGAGCGTATCAGCGAAACAGTAAAGCAAGATTCGTTAACTAGAAACAAAGGACAAAGTAACTAGAAAGATTGTTCAAGTTTTCTTTTCCTATCTTTTAGAAGGATCTAAAGTATAGGAAAATAGAATGATTCAGATTTTGCAAGGCTACCCAAAAAAAATCCCAATGAAGAGTGAAATATGTATAACTCACCCAAACGCGCCTTTTCTGATATAAAGCTTCATATGCTCGATGCATTGTCTGGAAACAGATATAACTAGCATTAAGAATTCCATTGGACCTTGCACAACCAGAGAGGGCAAACCAGAGAACAGCTACATTGCTGGTACCAGATAACAAGTGATACAAGCCTCCAAGTGAGAAAAGAGCATACAGACTTTCTGAATATCTGGAAGTCACATGGAAATAGTTCGATCTTCAGTTAGTTACCATTCCAATAAGATTGAACATTTTTTACTCTCGAAAAATGAACAAAGAGATCAGTGTTTGAATACATTACATTGATGAATAGAATATGGATGCCGGATTGAA
The DNA here is from genome assembly GCA_002933915.1 of Eutrema heterophyllum. NCBI lineage: Eukaryota > Viridiplantae > Streptophyta > Magnoliopsida > Brassicales > Brassicaceae > Eutrema > Eutrema heterophyllum. The sequence goes on along the minus strand of PKMM01027338.1, from coordinate 159,924 downwards.
ACAGAACATAACTGAAGCTCTGAATGATGCTTCAGTGTCCTTCAAGATAATAACTGAAATCCTGTTAGCAACGACTGATGTAAGACACTTCTAAATCGAGAATAGCAAACATCATCTGTATGTAGTCTCTCAAAATGTTGATTGCCTACGCAACATGTTGAACTTGTAGAGCTCAAAAGACTCATGACTTGACTTATCTCCAGACACAATGATCGATTTTGGATGAATGTAAGTACCTGTATAGATAGATAGCAGCAAATACGAAGGCCAAGTTGCTGACGACGTAACCAGACAACACCATCACAGCTCGAAAACCAATCAGTGGAACCAAAGGCGCAAAAACTGAATCAGGAGACCCATTTTCCTCATCAGTGAAAACTCGAAGATCCAAAAAGAATCAGAAACTACGGAAATGATACAACAAAAGTAGGAAATCAAGTGGGTAGATCTGATTCCAAAAACCTGTGCGAGAGAGAAGCGAGATGAAGAAGGGAAGCAGAGGCAAGAAGGCGTAAGTCTGCTCATACTCGTACCCACACTGCGTGATTCGAAGAAAATACACGCTGTCCCATACGACGCTATTTTCAAGGGTCTTCGAGACTGCATTGGCTACAAGGAGCGGAGGAGCATCTTCGGCGACGTCTTTGTGATACAGGCACGGCGGGTTGAGTGCGGCGGATGTATCGTACGGTTGGAGCAAGCTCCGCCACAAAAGGGTTAAGAACAGAACGAGGAGTCGCGAGAAGATGGCGTATTTGATCAAAATGCTCTCTTTCCTGGATTTCGAGTTTAATTCCATGGCTTTCACCACTGAATACGTGATCGTCTTCGAGAATTCCGATCCCGGAGAGAGTAGCAAAGCCTCCCTATTGCCAAACTAGAACAGAAATAACTTTCAATAATACTCCGACAGAAATCGAGCTCTAACAGAAATGGAAGACGAATCAAACTGAATAAACAACGGGAACATTTCGATTTCTCATCTGAATGAGACGGAACAGAAAGTCGTAGGAAGAAAGTAGAGACAGAAATCGGCGCAGATGGTTCTCGATGGCAGAATCCGGTGACAAAAAAAAAAGCTGACGATTTGTGATTTTGAACAGAGAAGAGAGGCTTGACGGAGAAGAAGAAGAACGGATTTGAGCAAGTTCCAAACCTTCTAAATAGCAAGTTCGATAAACTTCTGAACCGGCCGGTCCAATCAGAAAGGCAGGTCGGGTTTCGAACGAATCGGTTCGGTTTCAAAACGTTTGCGTTTGTTTTGTTTGCGAGGCCAATCAAACGCGCCACGTCATCAAGACATGTCACCAAAACGCGTCACAAGCCCAATCACCTGAGGCCTGGTATCATAAAACGTCGATCGTCATAAATTGTATTTCGAACAGCAACAAAAAGGAAAATAAATAAATAATAATTCACTCCCTTGATAAACCCTTTATTAAAAAATTACTTCTCTTTCCTTCGATCATCGTCTTCCTCTGGTTCTCAGATCTTTGAATCGAGAAGAACCATTTTAATGCTCGTATCAGGTTTGTGTCCCTATCCATGTTCAACTGTATTTTTATTATAGCATGGAAAATTTTGGATTTCTATGAGGATTGCTTCCGTTTGGGATCGAAACTTTGTTACGTTCTGAAGATGTCACTGAGTTTGTACCTCTTGGATCAATTGTTCTTTTCAAATCTGTAATGGATTTTGTTGTTAGATCTTTGATTTCTTTCGAATTTGATTTCTCTCGGTTGTCGATGTAGAGTTTGTCAAACACAGATTACAGATGTGGAAAATGAAGAAAATGTGTGATAGATTTTTGGATTTGATTTCACTGAAGCTTGACGAGTTTGTTTAAAATTGGTTTTATGATGATATCTTGGAGGTTAGTTGCCACAGTGTGGAAAATGGAAGCTTTTGATGATACTCATGTTAGGATTAGAGTTGCTAGAGGTTGATTTTCTCTGAATTTTTCGTTCGACTATTATGTGTTTTTACAAAACCTAGGTCTCTGACATGCGTGGTTCAATTACTCGCCTTACATCTAGAGCATTGATGATAAATATTGGTTTGTGATTTTGGGGAGTTGCTGGATTCATATTCTTGTTTGAAAATTTATGATAATTGCAGTGACTTTGTTATTGGAGAAGGAATAAGGCAAAGATGGTGAAAATGACATTGATAGCTCGTGTTACTGACGGGTTGCCTCTAGCGGAGGGCCTCGACGATGGCCGTGACTTGCCAGATTCTGACATGTATAAGCAACAGGTCAAGGCTCTGTTTAAAAATCTTTCCAGAGGTCAAAATGAAGCTTCAAGAATGTCGGTTGAATCTGGCCCCTATGTTTTCCAGTATCCTCAACATCTGTTATTTATTGGCCATTTCTTATTGTTTCATATTCTGCTTGCAAAAGCTTATTAATTGATAGATCTCATATTGATGTTTGATTAAAAGTTGCATTTGTGTGTAGTCTATCATTTGATTTGGTAGGTAATTTACTTCCTTAGTAGAACTATATTATCATTGATATTGCAGGAAGTTGACTAACCTTTTGTCTGCATATAATATCGAGAAGGTTTTTGTTCAGGCTTTTGACAGCCTCGTAGATTTGGACCAGTTTCAGGCTTATGACACGTTTCAATCCTCTTGCATTATGTTTGAGATGCCGCTTTATGCTTGACTAGTTTTTACTTGTGTGATTATTTATATACCGACTTTGTCATGTCGGTATGCCTTTATCTTAAAACCAAGGTGAAAGAAAGAACCAAATATCTATGCTCTTCCTTGATCAGAAAACTTTAGTTACATCATAGAAGGACGCGTTTGCTACTTGACAATGTGTGACCGCTCTTACCCAAAGAAACTCGCGTTCCAATACCTGGAAGATCTCAAGAATGAATTCGAACGTGTCAATGGGCCTAACATTGAAACAGCTGCTCGACCTTATGCCTTTATTAAATTTGGTATGTGCACTGTAGATTCTCTTCTGTATTCATCAGTATCTTGGAAACATACATTCCCTGGTTTCTCACTCTATTTTTCCCTTTGCTTTTTTTTTTGTAGATACCTTCATACAGAAAACCAAGAAATTGTACCAAGACACTCGTACGCAACGAAATATTGCCAAGTTGAATGATGAACTCTATGAGGTCCATCAAATAATGACGCGGAATGTGCAGGAAGTCTTAGGTGTTGGTGAAAAGCTGGACCGTAAGCCCCATCTATTCTTTCTCCTATGATCAATCATTACGCTTTTCGAATTAGGAGAACAGGAATCACTAGTTGTGTACATTTGTTATATAATCAGCAGAGCAATATGCTCATTATGTACAATTTCCTCTTCTTGTTTTTAAATGCAGAGGTGAGCGAGATGTCGAGCCGGCTAACATCTGAATCTCGTATATATGCTGATAAGGCTAAAGATTTGAACCGTCAGGTGAGTTTGATTGTATATTACACTATGCAACATTGATCACACGTTATGAGATGCTCTCATTTCTTATGATCATGTTAAGTTTATAGCTCAGGTTGGTTGCATATGTTCTGAAACATTTGATTTGGTGAACCAGGCTTTGATCCGGAAATGGGCACCAGTTGCGATCGTGTTCGGGGTTGTTTTCCTTCTTTTCTGGGTCAAGACCAAGCTATGGTAAGAAAGGAGGAACCTAAGGCTGTTTTCGTAATTTAGTAGACTTCTCCGGATATATATCGACCGCCGCCTGCGCAAATCTCCTGATTCCGGCACCCAAAATATCTTCTTTCTTTCAAAGAGAAACTTTGACACATTTTGTACTTCTGTAGTATGCAGACTTTATGAGACTGGTCATATTATCATCCATCATACTATTTAAACTTTGATTGTCATTTTCATTTTCTCAGGTTTCTTCAAATCAAAACCAAAATCAAATTAACCCGGATTGTGTTTTGATTTCATTACATATTCCGAATTGAAATATATGAACAAAATTAGAGGCTTGTTAGCGTCTATATGGTCTCAAGTGTCGTTTGAAATCTTGTGGACCTGCCAAATCTGATGAGGAAGTGTTCTTCAACTCATCTGAAAGCTGCAATGCCCTCTGAAAATCTCCCGACTTCTTCAGACAATCGATTAATGCTCGATAGATGTAAACTGATGGCCGAATCTCTCGCTGTTTCATCTCCTCGAAAAGCCTCAACGATTCCTTTATGTTCCCTGATCGACCCAAGCTGTCTATCACTGCGGTATAACTAAGCAAATCAGGTTCAATTCCACCCTGAACCATTTCGTTGTATAGCACCAAACACATGTCGAACCTACAAGCTTTCCTCAACCCGTTTAATACCGTGTTGTATGTAATGATGTCTAGGGATACATCGCAATCTTCCTTCATCGATGACAATAACCTGAGCATCTCATTCACGAGGCCAGCTCGGCCCAAGATATCCAAAACCGAATTGTATGTGATCACATCTGGTTTACACTGCCACTCTTTCATCTGCTCAAGTATTATAAGGACCTTATCTATCTGTCGAGATTCAGCAAATGCGAATATGGTTCTGTTTATTACTATTAGCCTACACGGAAGAGAAGACTCTGATACTTCTTTGAGAAGACTCAACAAGTGTATGCAATCATCGGTGTTGATGAAGGCTCTAGCGAGGTTGAGATAACAATCTGAACTCAAAGGCTTACCCGCTTGGACCAATAGCTCTCTGAAAGCTCTGCAAAAGAGCTTCATATCGTTCTGCTCACCCGCTGCTGCAATAAGGTTCTCGAAAACAGAAATAGGCAAGCAAATGTTCTTGTCTTGTAAGGACTGCAACAAGTCATATGCAGCAGAGAGATTTCCATCTCTTCTATACTTCTCCACAAGATTCGTGTAATCAATTTTGCTGATCAACTTCGAACCACTTTCACCATTGTCAGCCATTTTCTTCAGGAGTTCTTCGTCTTCTTCTCCTGTGTGTATCAAAGAGTGCATCACGGAGAAGGAGCAGCTCCAGCTCAATTCAGCAGGAGCTAACACCATATGTTTCTACAATGCCAATACACAGAAACCAAAGAATCAACTATATAGAACAAGTCACAGTCTTTGAATCACCATCTATCGACAACTTCCACAACAAAATCATTAACTGAATGACCTAATAGTGGAGGCTCCAGAACTACAGCCAATCAGACTCGGGAAAATTCAAATATCTGTATCGAACCAGATGTTTGTCGAAAAACTCGATGAGCAATAACAATCAGAGAAAAATTACGAGAGAGAATCATCAAATCGAAAAACAACATGAATCACGAAAGGTTGGGGATTTTCGGTATCCGTACCATAGATGTGAATGAACCTCCATAGACGGGGATTCTCTTAACGATCGACCACTTCGCCATCTTCCTCAGTATCTACCTCCAGAGAGCTTGTGACATTTCCAGGTGCAGGTTTTTTTGGGTTTTGAGGGGAACTGTTTGGGTTACGATAACATACATTAATTGTTTGTGTAAAACAATTTAAAATTCAGGGACTGATAGGATAAATCTGCGAAATTGTAAAAGCAAAGGTAGATGACATTTTGACAGACCTGCCTATTTCCTTGCGACTTCAACTTTATTTCTTTGTATTTTCCGACGGGAAAGTTGTCGATCGCTGTTGCATTTGATTTTTAGGAGAAGATTCAAAACCCTAGACGATCACATTCTCTCCTCCGATCAATACGATGCAGCAATTATTGTTCGCGGTTGTTCTTTCCGAGGTTGCGTTGATAATGGCGCTTTCCTTCAAGACGCCGATTCGGAAGCTGTTGATCATGAGCCTGGATCGTGCGAAGCGTGGCCGTGGACCGGTGGTGATTCAGACGGTTTCGGCGACGGTTTGTGTGGTTCTGGTGGCGAGCGTGTACAGTATGATGAAGATCCAGAAGCGCTGGATAGAGGACGGTGAAATGAACCCCACAGATGAGGTTATCATGGCCAAGCATCTCCTTGAATCGACTCTCATGGGTAAGCTCGTCGCTACTCTTCCTGGATCCGGTTTCGCTCATCTCTCCGTCAGTTTTTGCAACTACTTTTGGTACTCTGAACCAGAATTACTGTTTCTAGTACAGAATCCGAGATGCATATATTGTTTTAGAAACTAGTGTATCCGAGTTACAATCTCTTGAATGTTTGTGATCACTGTGCTGGATCTTACTCGTATCTAGCATATGTTTAGAGTAGCTAGAGTGATGATTTAGCTCTTGAATTTTCGATCTATCACCGCTTTTCCTCCTCTGATTCAACCTACTTCAATCAAATTGGCTGTGGAGGGATTCATATAGGCTTTTCCAATTTCAGTTTGAGCTCTGGAACTGTCTTCTGCTTTGGTAAATTTTAGTTGCTAGTGTGATTGTTTAGCTCTTTCTCTTCCTTTGAATCAGATTTGGTTCTGGAGAGATCCATATGGTCCCGTAAGCCTTTAGTTATTTGAAATCGGGTTTTCAAGTTTCAGTTTGATTTCTTTTATGTGGCTTAGGAATTTGTTGTCTCTTCTGCTATGGTAAAAAACCTTAGTTGTGTTTTGTTCCAGGTGGTTTTCTTTTCCTTGGGCTAATGATAGACAGGCTGCACCATTACATGAGAGAACTACGGATAAGAAGGAAAACCATGGAAGTAATAAAGAAGGAAGGAGCGCTTTTGGAAGGTGTAAAAGCCAGAGCTTCAGATGAAGTTAAAAACTTGAAAGAAGAAATCATGTCGCTTCGGGAAAGGCAGAAGCAGCTGGCCTCTGAGCTCGAGGCAAGGTCTAAAGAAATCCATACTGAAAAAACCAGCGCAGTTGCTCTGGAAAAGCAATCTGAAGGGTTCCTTATCGAGTTTAACCGGTTGCTTGAGGAAAACCAGGATCTTCGAGACCAATTGCACACTGTGGATTCGAGAATTTCGCGATCAAGCATCAAGAAGAATACTTGAGCCTCTCTACTCCAACATTTTTTTTTTTAACTTCCTTTGTGATCTGTCGTTTGGTTTGGAGTTTGTCAATAGGGGTGCATCTTGTTAACATGGAAGATGATGGGGAAAAAATCAGAGAATACAAAAACAAAGATAGGTTTGTTTCTTGTTCTGAGTGTTAGCTAAAAAGTAGAAATGATCAAATTCTATTGTATCCTAGGAAACTGTAACTGGTCCAATTTGCAAGAAAAGCAACTCGAGTTGGTTCTTATTTCCTTCCACACATATTACAGTCGCTGCAAGATGGAGATGAAAAGTACGTCAAAATTTTCTCCACAGCAACACAAACAAGATTTGATTAATCAAACAGCTTGCTTTTATTATCTATAAGTCCAATATTAGGCAACATACTTACCTCAGACAACAAAGTAAATCCTAAAAGATTATTAAAAAATATGTATTTTATTCATTTTGTGTATATATTTTAAAGTAAAAACTACTGTAATGTTTTGGAAAAAAAAGAGAGAGGGTTTTAGTGATATGGAGACCTAAGCAGACCCCGATTTGTGAAAGTTTTTTCCGATCTGCTGAAAAATGAGATTTATGACATCGGCCGCCGCTGAAATTTCCCGACGCGGCGGGGCTCTTGATGCCAGACATCTCCTAAACCCCAACCACATCAATCTCAATCTCAATCTCTCTCTCACGTCTCCCTTCTCTGTAACTGAAACCAACTTGAGATCGCTGTGTGAGTGTGAGAATTCAAATCCTCAGCTTAAGAACGCCGTTTCAGTTTTCCAGCAAGCAGTCGACTCCGGTGGCTCTCTTGCTTTCTCCGGAAACAATCTCATGGCAACGCTGGTACGTTCTAGGAACCACGAGCTTGCATATTCCATCTACCGCAAGATGCTTGAGACTAGTACTTTCATTAATTTCGTATCGCTGAGTGGGTTGCTTGAATGTTTCCTGCAATTAGATCGTAAGACTGGTTTTGCGCAAGGTGTTCTCGCGTTGATGCTAAAGCGTGGGTTCGCTTTCAATGTCTACAATCTCAACATCCTCTTAAAGGGTTTTTGCAAGAATCTGGAATGCGGTAAGGCTGCTAGTTTGCTTCGAGGAATGAGACGGAACTCTCTGATGCCGGACGTTGTTAGCTACAACACTGTTATAAGAGGTTTATGCGAGGCGAAAGAGTTGGAGAAAGCATTGGAATTGGCTAACGAAATGCAAGCCAGTAAGTGTTCCTGGAGCTTGGTGACTTGTGGGATTCTGATTGATGCCTTTTGCAAGGCTGGTAAGATGGAAGAAGCCATGGGATTTTACAATGAAATGAAACATAATAAGGGTCTAGAGGCGGATCTTGTTTTGTATACTACCCTTATTCGAGGTTTCTGTGATTGCGGTGAGCTGGAGAGAGCAAGGGCGCTCTTCGATGAGATTCTTGAAAAAGGCTTCTCTCCCTCTGCAATTACGTATAACACTCTTATTCGAGGTTTTTGCAAGTTAGGACAGTTGAAAGAAGCCTCACTGATGTTTCAGTTTATGATGGAGCGTGGAGTTCGCCCGAATGTTTATACATATACTGTTCTAATTGATGGCCTTTGCGGAGTAGGTAAGACTAAGGAAGCCCTTCAACTTTTGAATCTCATGTTAGAGAATGATGAAGAACCAGATGTTGTGACATATAACATTATTCTTAACAAGCTGTGCAAGGACGGCCTCGTGGTGGATGCTTTAGAGGTTGTTGAATTAATGAAGAAGAGGGGTACAAGACCTGATACCGTAGCATACAATGTTTTACTGGGAGGGCTCTGTGCCAAAGGTGACCTAGACGGAGCAGGTAACCTTCTGTATCTAATGCTGAATGATAGGAATTATGCGGATCCAGATGTTATATCATTTAATGCGCTAATCCACGGGCTGTGCAAGGAAAACCGTCTCCATCAAGCTTTAGATACTTATGATTTGCTGGTCGAGAAATTGGGTGCTGGAGATATAGTGACTACGAATATATTGCTTAATAGCACTCTCAAGTCTGGAGATGTAAAGAAGGCAATGGAACTTTGGAAACAAATTCCTGATTCCAAAATTGCTCCAAACTCAGATACCTATTCTACAATGATTGATGGGTTTTGCAAAACCGGTATGCTTAATGTTGCTAAAGGATTGTTTTGTAAGATGAGAAGGTCTGAGTTACGGCCTAATGCTTTCGACTACAACTGTCTAATGTCATCATTATGCAAAGAGGGAAGCTTGGACCAGGCATGGAGATTATTTGAGGAAATGCAGCGTGATGAAAGCTTACCAGACATTGTTACTTTCAATATTATGATTGATGGGAGTCTTAAAGCAAGGGATGTTAAGTCTGCAGAATCACTTCTTGCTGGGATGTCTCAAGCTGGTCTTTCCCCTGATTTATTTACTTATTCGAAGTTGATAAATAGGTTAATCAAACTTGGATATTTAGACGAGGCTATCAGTTTCTTTGACGAAATGGTTGAGAGGGGCTTTGAACCTGATGCTCATATTTGCGATTCTGTGTTGAAGTATTGTATTTCAGAGGGAGAAACAGACAAGTTGAAGGAACTTGTCAAAAAGCTGGTGGAGAAAGATATCGTCCTCGACAAAGAACTGACGTGTACGGTCATGGAATACATGTGTAGCAGCTCAGCAAACATGGATTCTGCAAAGAGGTTGCTAGGAGTAGCAGATGATAAAGAGGAAGGGGATAAGTAGAGTAGATAGTCGTGTGCTAATTTGAGGACTGTAAAGTTGGAGAATAGTTGTGCATTGGGAATGCTCTGCAGAGACATGTTGTGGATTAAAAGTGAACAAAGTATGGCTGTGGCAGACCAGGAAGGATGGTTGCAAAAGGATTATTTTGGGACTAGTGTAGTATATATATATATCGTGGTGGAACACACAAGCTGCAATCTGGTAAGCTAATCTTGAAAAGCATGGCTTGATTTTCAGATCACATGGAAGGCTAATAGATCCCTAAACATTTGAATGATTGGATAACAAAAGTATCGAAGAATGATTGGTACGCATGGAATGGAAGTGGGACTGCCTCTCTTTAGGATTGTTGACAAAAAAAAAAAAGGGTAAATAAGCAGTGACCTCTCATCTTATCATAATCCAAGTCTTTGCTATTTTGCGTGAGAGATTAGGAAAAAAATAGATAATTTTCTTTATAAAAAAAAATGGAGTTTTATAAGAGACGAAGAGTTGATTGTTTGCATTTTTTTTTTTTTTGGTGTTTGGGAGTTTGGGAGGAGGAAGAAGAAAGAAATCTGTTTCTGTAGAAGGTGGAGAGAGGTGCCCAAACTCTTCCTCTTCGTTATTGTAATAGTAAGGCTAATAATTTTATAGTTTTCTTTTGCTTTTTTTATAAATTGTTGATGATTTTAGGTTCAATGAATCTCTTTTGTTTTGGCAGCCGAATCTCTCTCCTCCCACTGTCCTTGGAAATCCCAATGACACCGACACCAACACCAAGTAGACCTTTTTAATAATAATTCTTTCTTTTTTAGTATTAGATTATAGTATTAATTAAAAAAGAACCCTTCGGCGTAATTAGCACATCTTTGCGCATTCATTAATCACTTTTTTGTTTGTAAAATTTGGATTTTTATAAGGGCTTTTCTTTCCTGTAATCTGGGTTTTTGTGGGTCCAAGTCTTGATTCAACTTGGCAACTTCATTCAACTTCAAGTTCCCAAAAAGAGAGAGAGAAGAAACAAATTGTTTATTGTTTTCATGAGTTGGTTAGGTAATCCCTCAAATTCCAATTGGTCATCTATCTATCCTCCTCTCCTACCATTTATACTCTCAGAAACAACAAATCAAAAGCCAAACACACAAACAACCATAACTATAATAATAATAATGCTTCTCTACTTTCTCATCTCTTGTTTCTCTTTCTTTTTCTTGTCCAAATCTCTCTCTCTTCCCCCATGGGCATCTCAAACCAAAACCTTGCTCTCTTTCTACTTCTCCAAGAATCCCTTCATCAACACTCTGCAACATCCAACCACACCTGATCCAGCCTCTCCTGTGCTCCACCAAATGTCCGTCCTTGACCTCCCTGACCTCGCTCTCGACCGCATTCTCGACCTTCTTCCACCCTCTGGGCTCTCTAGTATGGCTAGGGTTTGCAGCTTCTTTAGGGACAGATGTGTGAGTGATCATCTATGGGACAAACACTTGATGACCAAATGGGGCAAAATCCTTGGCCCTGCTGCTCATAGAGAGTGGAAATGCTATCTTTCTTCCTCGTACCATCTTCATTCTCCTCATCACCAAACTGGTCATCCTCTTGGGTTTGCCAAAATCATCTCTTTCATTCGATCTGTTTTTCGGGATGACAATAAACAGAGCAAGAGATATGCATCTTCCCTGCCACTTGATTCCACCATGAGCTGCTACCTCTCCCTTGAAACTGGTCGTTTTTGGTTCCCAGCTCAAGTTTACAACCGTGAGGTAATCAATTCATAAACTCGATTTGGGGGTTTCCAAGCTTTTCTGGATTTGATTAAAGTTAGTGACCTTTTGGTGTAAGAGCAGAATGGGCATATTGGGTTCATGTTGTCATGCTATGATGCGGAGCTAAGCTATGATACTCACACTGATACTTTTCAAGCCAGGTATAAAATGTTCAATGAATCTTAATTTGGCTTATTCTTTCATCAAAGGTCGTATTAAGTAGACTCTATTGGGGATCTCTTTTAGGTATCCACCACATGGTAGAAGACCAGTTGCGGTTGAAAAGGGTGTGACATGGGAGAGGCTAAGAGCAGCTCCCATTGATGCATCTCCTCATCACCTTCATGTGTCAGATTCTCTAAACGAGTTGAAACCTGGAGATCACATCGAGATCCAGTGGAGAAGGAACAAAGAGTTCCCTTATGGTAATTTATTATATAATCTATGATGCTTGTTGTAAACTTGGTTCCAACAGAATCTGATTCTGAAACAAGCATGTGTGATGTTTTTGTTTTGTAGGATGGTGGTATGGTATTGTTGGACACTTGGAATCCTGTGATGGGAATCTCAACCATTGTCATTGCCATCTTAGTGGTGAGTTCTTCTTCTTCTTCTAAGCTTCATGTTGTGTGTTTAAAAAAACGGAGTTTTGGTCGGTTTCTTAAAATTGGCTGTCACATTCTGTGCTTTTAATCATTTCCTCAGCTCACAAAGTCCATAAAGTTCCCAAAACTTAGTTGAAAAGGGTGAACATTAAAAGAGACCCAATTCGAGGTTTGGTCCCAAAAAGACAAATGATGATGATGATGGCGTTATGTCTTGATTTTCATCGACATTTTGATAAATGTGTCTTCAGTTGATGTTGAAATCTACATTACCAAATGGTGGTGGGTCTCAACAATGATTCTGTCTCTTTTATCACCCCAAAATAATAATTTCTTTTCCTCCTTTTGTTGGCACATCTCATCACCACAGAAAGTAGAAATCAATTAGAAAAGAGATAAGATTTTGGTTCTGCCCACTTGCATCTTGATTATACCTAACCCCCTCTTATCATATGGCATAAACCGTTTTCTATCGATGTTGTGTCAAAAGGGCATATGGCATATGTGTTGTGCTAAGTGGTTTAAGTATTGATGAATGGTGAAAACAGAGATGGTCGTGTTGGAATTCAACCAGTACACAGTGGGATCGAGGTGGAGAAGAACGATGATCAACAAGAGAGATCATAGAGAGGAAGGTAACGAGGAAGACGGGTTCTATGGAGGAATCCGAAAGCTAAGCTGTAAAGAAGAGATTGCAATGTGGACACGTATCTGGCCATCATCCATCTTGGAGTAGGATGAAGATGAAGAAGAAGAAGAAGAAAAAGAGCAAACACTTTGGGAAAAGAGATTAAACACGAGCACTGGTACTGAGAGAGTAGGATGTTAATTTTAGATGTGTACTCTCTTTTGTCCAATGTATGATTGGTTGTTGATTATTTATTGGAGAAATAGTCAAAAATATACATGACATTTTGATTTTAGAATAATGGTGGGTGTATAGGGAAAAACTTAATAAAATTGCTACAAAAGCAATCCCAAATTGAGTTTTAATAGGTTGCTCGAGGAAAATCAGGATCTTCGAGGGAGACCAAATTTCTCATTATAGATTCCCATTAAACCCAATTGCTACGAGACGTGTTTTTTAACAGATCATTCGATTCTGCTGGAGTCTGCGTAAAGACGGTTAATCACAAACAAAGGCAGAGACTCTTATTTAAAGTTTTCACCATCCAACTTACTTAGCAGAAGAGGTATTTACAAAGCCAATGCCTTCAAAACTACAAAGGCCTTCTTTCTTTTTTTCGTTAGGAAACCATTAAAGATAAAAAAAAGTATAGCTGCGCCACCATTCCTACTACGACTCAGTCTTCAACACAAACCCTTCCAGAAAAAGAAAACATACAAACAACACTTGGAGACACAGATAGTTCACATAAACCCAACTAAAAACCGTGTTTAGACCGCCTCTGCAAACCCGACCTGCTCTTTTCCAAAGTCAAACACGGTGTGGTATTTTCCCATGAACACATCCCCAAGGATCCTGCCACATATTACCACCGTGCTTCAGGTTAGAAAAAGAAAAAAAAAAAAAAAAAAAGGGATTCAAACTGTGCTGCAGTGTAGAACCAATGATTTTACCAGAGAGGTCCACGGGGTGGAGCAACGTCGAGTGCAATAAAGCCACTGATGCACTGTGCCGCAGGGCCCTCACCAACCTTCAGAACATACTGTTCACACCATAACAGCCACCAAGAGATTAGAAGATGGGGATAATATTCAAGTGACCACTACGAGATATGAATCCTGTTCCCAATCATACCTCCTCTGGAGCAAGATCAAAGACTTTGCCTCCAATGGTGAGCGAAACAGTGGGCATGGTCGAGAGTTGTGCACAGTCCACTGCAGACTCTCCCATCGGGCTGGGAAGACGCTCACATAGCTGTCCAGGAAAACCAACAAGAGTAGCAAATGAACAAAATCAGGACAATGGTTCAACAGATTTGACCATAAGTGTTGTAATGGACACTTGTTGTTTTACCTCGTTGACATAGTCCAATATGCGCTCCTGAGTCATGTTCTGCCTCAACTGGCTCTGTATCCAAACAACTGCCATCTCACATGCAGAACACGCGGCATCCCCGACACCGTTGGACAATTTGGCGTTTTCCTTGTCGACCACAGACTCAATGCCCATGCTAAACAATAAAAGAAGAGCTATAGTAAAGAAACAGCAGATCAAGAAGAAAAAAAAACCGATATGAAGAAGATCATGGACTCAATCGCGATCTCCATAAGATATAGCTTCTCTGTAACATGAACGAAACCACTGGAAATTTACCTGACACCACGTTTACCGTCGAAAGTGCACAGACCAATCTGCGAGCAGATTTTCTTCGGTTGGGTCTGCAATACGCATGGGGGACAGTAAGTCAATTTCATTTACATAGCAAGACTTGCATACACAACATATGATCTGCCACACAGATTTTATTAGCTAGTCCAATAAGCACACTAACCTCAGACAAAAGCAAATCCAAAATGGTCTGCCCGTACTGATCCACAACAGTCTTGCACTGCTGGCTAACAACTCCAGCTGCTCCAATAGCATGGTTTATCATGGTGATTACAGTCTGCACAAAGTAAAACAAAAAATAGGAGTGCATTACTAGCAATACTACTCTTAAGAAACCACTACAACCCCATCAGATTCTTGCTTACTGTTGGACCCGCAAGCAAAGATGTTCCAGAATCTGCTATCGCAGAACAGCCACTTTCGCAAAATCCTGTATAACACAACAAGTCAAACTTTAGATCCAGTCGTTGCCAGCAAACATAAATAGTAAAACCTTTCTGAATTTGTTAGGCACAGCTATATATTATAAAGAACGAGGCATATTGTGGTATACATACCAGTGGGTGCACTGCCAATGAGAACATCACCCATGTCAAACTATTAAACAGAAAAAAAAGGCTTCAGTTAGAACGTTGGAAGAAGTTTATGAGAAACCAAGACAAGAAAGTGATATATAACAAACCTGCCAGTAACCCTTTTGTGTCACAGGGACATATGTATGTTTTCCCTTGAAATGATTTGGATCAACACCCCCAAAGATAATTTCACCACCTTCTTCATCCTCTGCATTACGGTTAAGCCAGAATGAAAACACCGGCTCCTTGATAAGGCCTTGCTTGAGCATGTTGTACCTGTTTAAAAAAAAAAAAAAAAAAAAAAGACATTTTAGCATGAATTAACATTCCAGGAATGTAGTAAACTCAACCCAATCGAGAGAAGAAAGTTCCAGGCATACCAAACAGGAGCGGCATTTCCAACAGAGATCTCTTGGAATCCAAGACCAAGAATACCATCAAATTTAGCTAGAACAAATGTTATACCAGGCTCCTTGGTTGCCTCGATAAACTCCTGATAAGATAGACAATGATAAGAAGGAAGATCAACAATGTAGCATAAATGCTTGGTAAGAGTGTGGAGTAGGGTAGGATAGATAGTTTACCTGATCCTTGACAACTAAATCGCCAACTGTGACAGCATCATTACTAAAAAACCCAGCAATTGCCCCGGTACCATAATGAATTGCGGCGGATTTTCCTGCATCAAAGACGAGCAAGTTAGTTATAACTTTACAGCTCACATCAGTAGTGATGTTGCATCTTTTAACAAAGGTGGCAAAGATTCTCTGCACATGAGAATGAATTCTATAGGCTAAATTGAATTGCCAGTGAACTGTTAAGTATCTACCTACTGGGAAATCCAACTGCTAAGAAAGTAGACATCATTAGAAACACATTCCACATTTCAGAACACAAAACGCTAATAAAGACTGCATAACTAATTCAGGAAGAAAGTTTTAAATAGAGAGAGAACAAACCATTCTTCACATATGTGCTTGAACGTGATGACTTGTATTTGGGATGGAGGAGACATGCAATCTACACAACAGCAGAACAGGTTGAATTTTCTTCTCAAAAGTTTCTCGACCACAGCTAGCAATTATAGACCAAACGTTGCTTACTGAGAAATAGCATTTTGATGATGGCACCCAGAGGTTAGAGCTTCCAGTGTCAAAAACCACGGTGAACTTCTGTGGTGGAGTACCAATAGCGATCTCACCGTAGTACTGGGCATCTAAGTAATTTTTCAGCGCGACAATGTCAGCATCTCCAGAATCTCCAAGACTGTAAGCTCTCAGGGGCTTTTCTTGCTCGGAACCAATGCGTGCTGCAAGACTGTTTTTGGGATCCAACTTGAGTTTTTTCAGGCTAACTCTAAAGGTCCCATCGTTGCGCTCAGAAGAGGCAGAAAAAAAGAGCAGGAACGACACAATGAGTGACACAGCAACCGTCCTAGAGTATATTCCCATTTCACCTATTCATTGACAGCAAAGTAAGTCAGAATAAGACGACCATGCTGAAAATCAGAGGACGTACAATACCATACAAGTCAACTAAAATAAATTTTAAGAAACTCTTTATATTGCATGCTGTAACATAAAATTGTACAAGGTCTAAGTGACTAAGGATAGACTAATGTACACTTTTACCTGGCCCTCTTCAAACAGATAAGGATGGACAAGGTAATACGCATTAAATTGCACTAATTATTATCTTACTTGGTCTCTCTCAAACAGCTACCAAGCACTAGCGTGGAAGAAATAAATAAAGCAAAAATTCTCTTGACTTTGCAAATGATAAAAACCTTGAAAATCAACATTTTCTTCTTATACGCTATACAGAAATTGTTAATCCTTTCATTTTCACAACTTCCTTTCTCGCCAAATGCAATATTGCTAAGACAGACCATCGGCAAGAACGAAATCAGAAAACAAATACCCTGATTGCAAAAAAACCCTTAAAAAAGGAAAGATTGTTCAATCAGAAAAGAGTTACAAAAAGGAAACAATCCCAATTGCATTAAGACTCACACAAAACAGAAAAATTCATAAGACACGATCAAGGTCAAGACCCGACTATCATCGAGAAAAATTCAATCAAACAGAAGGATTGCATGATCAAACTAACTCAACAGCTCCAAAAAAGTCACACCGATGGAGCACGACGACTAGTTAAAACCAAAGTTAATCACGAACAAGGCACGAATCACGGAAAGTGATCTAAGCGAATCAACTAATCAGATCATACAGAAATAACACTATTCAGATTCACATCGAAAGACATGGAATTCGGAAACAAAACCATGACCTAACCACTAAAAAAAACGATATATGAAAAAAATCGGCGGGTATTAAGGACAACAAATTTAGGAGAGAACTAAAAGTAGATGAGAATCGACGACATGAGAGTCGATGGATTTCAAAGGAGAACTCACCGAAGCTAAGGCACCAGATTCTCAGAAAAATGAGGCAAAAGTATGAAGAAGAAAACGAGGAGAGATAGTTACATTTATCGAAGAAAGATGACTGTGACGAGAGAACATGCTAAATTAACCGAGCTGTCTCCTAGATGACAATTACAGCGGGACCCACTGCATAATCGCGTCAAAAGAAAAAGAGAGAGAGAGATTTCGTGTAGAGCCAGTTTTCGATATTGGCCGTTGGATCGCTATAATGAACGATGAGATTTTACCGGTTGACGAATGGATAGAAAGACCTAACGTATTAAGTTTTTAGTTAGCGAAATCAATCACGTGCATACGAACTTAGGATGGACTACGTGCTCGTCTAAAGTCTTAACCGTTGATTAAGCTGACTCAAATTTTAAACGGTGTTGATTTTAAGGATTCATCTTTCTATGATCTGCTCTAAAACCCAAATTAAAATAAATAAATATATATATATATATATATCTCACATGGATAATGATCAATGTAATGTTTATATTGGGCCTTTTGAAAACCCTAATTCCCGATCCAAACTATTCTTGTTTTCTTGTAATATCTATCGGATATGAATATTCCCATTTCCCACTCGGTTTTTATTCTAAAGTTTGGTTATAATTTATCGACTCACTTTCTATTTTTTTTGCCAAAGTTTATCGACTCACTTACGTAATGATTTCTGATGATCAATAAAATTTCTTTTGATGGCAGATATACACGCACAAATATATATATATATATGTACATGTAGTCATATACTAATATAAAATGATTTTTGGTTTATATAACTTATAAGGAAACTATTTAGAAAATAAAAAATGTTAGTTGTAACGGTTATGTATTCAAGGAGTAATTCAATAAACAAGAAGAATGAAGCTCGGAGATTTTCGTTTAGATAAAACTTAGTTACTCGACAATAATCAGAATGAAGATAACTGATCAATAGGGAGGTCGTAACTCGTAAAAGTAGATCGATAAGTTGATCGTTAAAATAGATTGTAAAAGTAAGTCGTAAAAGTAGGTCGATAAGTTAGTCGAACTGTCTATATTCCCGGAGTTTTTCAATCTCTTTTATAAATGAAGGTACGAGACTATTTATAGCAAAACGATTAGGATAATAACGGGCAGGACAGGTCTTGGGGTCGGTCAGTTTAGATCAGACCGACCGACCTCAGACTTATCTCGGTGGCGAGATGGCAATGGCTCTTGTAGCTTGTACGGTCGAGTTGGATGGGCTTTGATGATTTAAATGGTTTTAGTTGATTTACTGGACCGATCTTGATTTGGGCTGGGTCTTAAAGGGTGTGCGCAGCCCACCTCCAACAATATCTCAACGACATGTATTAACATTTTTTTTAAAACATCACAAAAGCATGTAAAAAAAATCCCTCAAAAAGAAGGTTGCGCTTTGCTCTCAAGTTCGAACCTTTGCTGGAGAGGGACGTTTCACGCCTTTAAACCGGTCCCGAGGCGAGGAAAGATTACGGACCCAAAAGATTCGGAACTTCCTATTGTTAGCAAAATCTAATGATAAAATAAATAAATCAATCGATGTATCTTTATACTTTTTCGCAAGTATTCATCACTCATATACAACAACACGCCTACGTACGTATTCATAATATATATGAGTCATGAGTCATGACTCTCTCCGATCCTCAGACAATTGATGTTCTTCAGATTTCACTTTCTGAAACCTTTTCGAATTCGTCAAGGGGACTTCTTCGGGTGTCGATGGATTGGCTAGAAAAAATAGCCTCTCTGGACTTCTTGGCCTCTGTTGCCTGATTAATAATACATCAAAATAATGAAATTCATCACTTGTATCCTAATCCTATTGAGCTACATTATATATGCGTAACTGTTTACCTTTTTATATAACTCGGATTGTATCTCAAGTGCAGCGTTATTCTTCTTCGTTAGTGCAAGCACTTCTTCGCTAAGCTTTTGATTCTCCGCTTGTAATTTCGCCAACTGAAAATCAAATATTTGCGTCAGATCACGAAAATCAAATTCCCAACTATAATACTAATAATACAGATATGTTAGTTAACATATTTGATCTACTGAGCGGTAATTAATTACCGTACATATAATTCGGCGTTAAGCTCAAATGAAGTTTGATTCTTCCACGCTAGTGTAAGCGTTTCTTCAATAAGCTTTTGATTCTCCACTGTCAATTTCTTTAAATCCGTCAACTGAAAAATACAACAAAATTCAAAAGAGTTACGATCACAAATTAAATTAAGATCGAGTAAGGATCAAGAAAATTATCACTAAGTTAAATAAATTACCTTCTTCACACGATCTTCCATCTCGACCGGAGTTGTTGATCACGGATTGATCACTAATCCCGTGTTATCAAGCTTATCATAAAAAAGAACGGGCTATATATATATTCAAAAGATCTCTTATTATCTTCCAAATATGTATTTGGTGATATATTCCCAACAGAATTTCGATATCTATGAATTTAGTAAAATCTAAAAAAAAATAAAAAAGGACACTTCCGATTTCCGAACGATATGCCTCCTCTAATAATATTTGGGCCTAGGAATGCAGATATCTGAACTTCATCGATGAATTTCACTAGGGCCCGGCGTTTTAACCGTACCCGAACCTGAACCCGACCCAAAAAACCCGATCCGAATTGAACTAGAAAAATACCCAAACGGGTCTTAGTGTCTAGGTACTTCGGGTTTTGGGTAATACCCGACCCAAACCGAAACCCGAACTACAAACCCGAAGTAGCCAATTAACCCCCTTTGTTATATCCGAACAAATCTGAAATCGGAAATATGCTTAGTAAAGTCGACGTTTTTTCGGGTATTTCGGGTTTTGATAGTATGGGTAAAAATATCCGAACTTACCCAAAACAATAGTTACTTCGGTTATAACTAAACCCGAACCGAACCCGATTAGTACCAAACCAAACCCCGACCCGATAGTTTAAAATACTCGAACGGGTCCTCTGAACCTAAATCCGAAGACCCGAAATACCCTACCCAAACCCGAACGCCCATGCCTAAATTTCACTTCGCTTTATTAAGACGTAGTTTGAGAAATCAACACGCAATCTTAAAAAAACAAGATAAACCAGCGAAAATCCTTAAGAAAAAAGGTAATTAAAAACAAACGACACACACAAACAAAGTAGCTAGTTGACACTTCATAGGGCAAGAGCTGAGTTCTTGTTAACATTAGGAGCCTTGACGTAAGCAACAAGCGAAGAATCTCCGGTTCTAGTCAATGTCTTGAGCTCATAACCCAACCAACACTTCGAACTCTTCCTATTTATCAGAGGATTTGAGATTTGAACAGAAACGAGTCTCAAAACTCAATCGAAGAAGATGATGATCGAGAGAGAAAGGAGATTTAGGAAAATTGATTCTCCTATTATTTCTGTTAATCGTTTATACATGTGTATGATGTATACAATTGTAATCTATCCGGTATAAACCGGTTCTACTAAACCAAAATCTAAGATGTAAACCACCATCATATCTAATAGAATTAGAGGGTTGAAAGGATTTGATCTGTGTAGAGAGCTAGACCGTGTGAGAATGGGGAGTTGTCGCGTGTCATTGAGAGAGCTCCGGAGAGGCTCGAGACATCGGTTGTGGAGCCGAGCTCTGCGTCTCCGAGGAAGGCTAGGTTCGAGCCATCGAAGTTGTTGAAGTTGAATCTAGCGGCGGACGTGGAGTGAGAGATGAATATAGTTATGAACAGAGCAAGAAGAGAGAGTTTTTGGATCTGCATTGTTCCTTGTAAAAAAAAAAAAAAAGTAAAAGTGAAGATGATGGATAATTGATGGAAGTGATTTCTCTATATGACACTATGACACTATATATTGACTAACTGATATTATACCACGTTTTTTCAGTCGAACTATATAAAAAGGTTGTTAAAATTATGATTATTTAAAGCAGGAGTCTTATGTATAGAGAATTTAGTAATATAGAGATGTACAATATAGTACATAAAAGAAGGCATATAGACATATAGTGTCACATGTTCGATTTTATAAAAAAAAAAAAAAAATTCTAAAACAGTACACCTCTATCACTAATTTAATTATAGTCCTGCTTTAATTAATTTAGTAATAGCGGCGTACTATGTTCGAAATAGTTTTAACATATTTTTTATCAACTTGGTTTATAATAACTGATAAAAGCTGTATTATTCCATTATAGTTGCTTAATGGCATCGCTATAAATTTCTTTTAGTGGACTACTTTCTGCTAACACATGCAGTGATAGATAAATGTGATCCATATTTGTTAACTTTATCTTCATAAATTTTTGCTGCCCAACACATGTGCGTTTGTTAACTTATCTTCACGCATATGCTTTTGATTCGATTAATTGAATGCGTATTTGTTAGAACTGAGTTTAGCACTAAACCCGACCCGTGAAAGGTATTATGGGTTTTAGAAGCTAACTCATCTAACGATGATGGGCCAGAAACCAAACGCAGAAGCCCTCAACCAAAAATTATGGCTTTTTTCTTATAATTCACAGCCAATATTTTACTCCAAATATTTTTGTAGTCAGAATTCTAAAGCAAAAAAGCATTACAGATGCAACGAAGATATCAGTAATCTTTAGAAAAAAAAACCACGATTCCTCTTCGAATACTTTATACTAAAAGAAAAAACAAAAAAACACCAAAACAAAAAACAGAAACTTAAAATAAGTAATAACTATTGAAAGCACGTGGCAAGGTTGATTCTTAAACTCATTAACAAGACATTCCAAGCTTACTCAACACTTCACACCACCAAATAATAATCTCTTAATTAAGATCTGCCCAAAAATCAAATCAAAAACGCTAATTCTAAATAATGTCTCCACTTCACTCCTACTCTATCTTCTTCTCCATTTTCATGAGCATCCTTCTTCAATCATCAACAACATCATCCCAATCACATCTCTGCAGATCTTCTTGCGGCGACATTCCAATAAACTATCCTTTTGCCATCGACGACGGTTGTGGCAGCCCTTATTACAGGCACATGCTCATTTGCTCCGACAACAACACCAAGCTCGAACTTAGAACACCATCTGGTAAATACCCTGTTAAATCCATAAGCTACTCTGATCCTCACCTTCTTGTCTCCGATCCATTCATGTGGAATTGTCAAGATCGAGACAATTTTCGACCCACGAGATCTTTCAGCATCGATTCAAGCACACACTTCACTGTCTCCCCTCAAAACGACTACTTGTTCTTCAACTGCAATTCTGAGAAAGTGATCGTCGAGCCGAAACCGCTCTTCTGCGAGAGGTTTCCTGATAGATGTGACTCGTCCTGCGATAGCTCGAGCTATTTATGCAGGCATTTGCCCGAATGCGGATCAGCTTTAGGTTCTAGGGTTTCTTGTTGCTCATATTACCCGAAAGCAACTCAGTCTCTTAGGCTGATGCTAGATAACTGCGCGACATATACAAGCGTGTATTGGAGGAGTACAGGTGCGGGGAATGAACCGTACGATCAGTTTCCGGAGTACGGGATTAGGGTTGATTTTGAATACCCGGTGACTATGAAGTGCCTTCTTTGCCAAGAAACAACTAAAGGTGGTGGGGTTTGTGGATTTGATACGAGGACGCATAAATTTTTGTGCCTTTGCAAACAAGGCAACGTCACTACTTATTGTAAAGGTCAATTTTCTCTCTTCATAATTTTGTTGTCTCTTAAAACTCTCTTTCTAATTAATATTAACCTCATTTTAATATATAATGAATGATAGTGTAAAATATGTAACTAATACTAGAATCTCAATTTCAAACCCAAGTTGTATTAATCTACTAGAATCGCGTAATCCGTGATTGCTATGAATGGATTTCCACTAAACGCACATTTTGTGTACTGATTAGTCCTTCTTTTTTTGACATTAGTCTTGAATCTATTAGACATTATTATGAGTTTCAATCTAAAATTTTAGATTGTAAAAAGTATATATATGACTATGAATTACACGGTACTATTACATATATTCAATCTTTTTAATATTTTTGACAGATCCTAACCTCGTAAAGCATAAACGCATTGGAGCAGTGGCAGGTAAATAAGCAAGATAACTATTATTACTATATAATTTTTTGGGTCATCTTATTACGATCTGATTGTATCTTAGAATTGGATATAAATATATATATATCTACTTGTAAGCTGTGACCTGATCTGAACCAAACAATTTGTCGCTATCAGGAACGGTGACTGCAGTTTCAGCGGCCGGAGTGATTGGCGTTGCGGGCGGAGTGTTTTGGTACTTGAGGAAAGTGAGAGCCAAAGCTCCGGTCACTTGTGGAGTTCAAAGCAATGAGAACAGAGTTTTCTAAAAGCTCTAATGAAATTTAAAAAGGCAAAAGCATGGCCACACTATTATTTTCTTCTGTTTCGTTCTTTTTTGTTTTTTTTCTTTTTATCTTTGATTTTGTGTATACTACAAGTTTGGGATAAAAGAATTTTGTATATTTTGTTGCGTTTTTCTTATAAATAAATTTTGTTTTTTTGGTCGGAATATATAGTAGATAGTTTGGTAGGTATTATTAACCAAACAAGAAAACTTATGTAAACATATGGACCGTCCAATATTTAAGTAGAATCACTCGATTATACATTTTTTTAAGCACACCTTCGAAATCGAATGTTGTTCAATTAAAATTATCATTTATAGTTTTATATAATTATATATGCAATTTATTCAAACTAAACTACATTTTAAAGATATATTTATTCTAACCGTTTCCTTTAAACCATCATCATATTCGTACATATACATGCTCTAGCAAGTTGGTATAGGGCAAGGCAACACTCTTCACATGATCAACTTCAAATCTTTATAATTATACATGTGTGCCTTTATAAAACAATTCTTGAACGAAAAAAAAAAAAACATAAAACCTCCAAAATAATTTGAATTCCGTCCCGGGCACAGAAGAAATCACAAATCACACCTCAGATACGGGAATTCCGCCTCGTTGTTAAAAAAAAAAAAAAAAAAAAAACATTACGTTTATAAACATTAATTATATGTATATATATAGAGGTAAGTAATTAATCAACAGATCCTGCCGGAGTAACAACGGAGAGGACCGGCGGAGGAAGTAAGAGAAGGGACAAGAGAGCCGTGGGACACCGGAAACCACTCTGCTCTTCCGTACAACGGCGTGACGGTTCCGTAGCCAGACGGCACAAAGTAAGCTCCGTTCTTGAAAACGTCTTTTGATGTTCTCCATTTCCATCTCCTCCAATCATATCCACTCTCTATTCTTTTCGTCACCTATATATGTACACACATATACATATAATCAATTGATAATGAATACATTAATCTAGTGTTTTATATAATATGTTAGATCTCATGTTATTTCAAATGTGAAATATTCTAACGGTTATTATTTAGTCATTAAACTTGCACAGTAATTAAAATGAAGAATACCTGTTTTTTGCTAGGGTCGTCGGGAGCAACGAAGTAGTTGCCTTCACTAAAGATGGTTGGATCAGCACTTCCTCCGATCGCATACATAAGCCATTTCTCGTATCTATTGTTTGCTACATGCGCATACCCTCTCCTCACCCTGCTACGTCAGCATTTTCTAATCTAATTCAGTTAAATTAATTCAATATATATATATATATATATATATAATATACCTAGGCATTCTCTCAATGAGACCCGGTCCAAAATGGTTGAATGCAATTGTAACTCTCATATTCCTATCTTCCACATTATTGTCATTATGCCCGAGTAACATCACCTTCATAGTAACATATCAAAATATCATCAGTATATTCAAAATATTCGATATATATATATAAAAGTTACAACTTTGTAAAATATAAATACTTACTTTATCATGCTGCGTGAAGTAGTTATTAGAAATAGTGACGGCAGTGGAAGCATGAAGCACATCGATCAAACCATCTTGACACCGAGAAAAGAAACAATGATCGATCCAAATATGCGAAGAATCAAACACGGCGACTGCGTCACCGTCCGATCCTTTGCGGCTACCAATATGGGTCGGGCTGCTCCGTACCCGACCCGACTTACCCGGTTTACAATCATGGATACTTATCCCATGTATAATGATATGGCTCACATGTTGGATCGTTATGCATGGCCCGTACGCAATTTCCACTTTTACCCCTCTTCCGTCGATGGTCTTGTAGCTGTTCATGATTAGCTCGTTTCGCAACACTATGACCATGTCACGTGCGAATGTGATCCATAGCGGTTCAGATTGGATTACCGCATGTCGTAGAGTTCCGGGTCTAGGGTTTTCAGGGTCATCTGATGGGTTTGTAACCACATAGATCGACCCGTATTTGCCCCCGACCGTGGATTTTCCGAACCCTACCGCACAATCGGCTAAGGCACGACGGTTAGACGACCAGTTAGGGTTTCTACGCCAGCAAGAATCGATTGGATTTAGTAAAAGTTTGGGGATGGTGTAACCATTACTATAAGCAGCCTCTACAAGAGGAGAAGCGAAAGCTGCAAAGAGAAGTGAAACTGTTAAGAGAAAAGAAGCCATTTGCTTGAAGATATGAGGCTTGAGTTGAACTATGCATGGGTGTGGAAATATATATACACGACATAGATATGAGCTAGAGAATATACATATCAGTATCTATAAACGTATATATTATAAATTTCCATTTAAGTATGTATTTGATTTTATGTTTGTGTGTGAAAGATGAGAAGGTGGGACACACGGATAGCGCTGACTAATGAAATGAAACTTAAATAATCATCTGAATTAAATTGTTATATAGTACTTCTTTGATCAATGCTCTTAGCTATAGCTAGAATAGATACATGGTTGCACGATCTTGAGTGACGATGGGTTAGTTTGACTTTTAGAATTTATTTTTCGATATGTTTGATAATCTAACAAGTTTTGGATCTATATAATCAGTTTATTTATAAGAGTACATTAAATTTACAATTGGTGATCGTTAGTCTTTTTTTTATAAACATAGTCATTAGTCTATGATTAGTGAGTTTGGTACACAAAAGATGCATTTTGACATGCATGGTATCGGCCGATACAACATGGGGCCAATTATCTGATTCAATTTGTCGGTAAATACTTCAACATGTTCTATTTGAAATACGACCGGAAATGAATAAGAATATCACTATATATAGAATACTATTTGAGACGGCTATTAACAAAATCCGTACATTTCCGAGATCATTTCATTTTCTTATATCATATATCGGTTTTAAAATATAGTGTAAATGGGAATAGGATAGTTTCTGATTTTTAAGGAAATAATTACGATTAATAAGGCTTTGAAATTTATCTAGTTAATAAATAATAAATATACAGAATGTTTTGTGTAAAGAATACTATTGAATTTTTAATTATATATTACTAATTTTGAAAATTATTAGACTCAAATCAAAAAGAAAAGAAAAGAAAAGATAGACCAATGATTATCATCAAAAATTAAACGTTAGGAAATCTTTTTATTTTACCTTTTTTGTCAACTACTCTGTTCCCCACAGCACGTTTTCTTTGATATATAAATATGAATATTATGGTTTTTTGTTCATCTTTTTCTTAAACGTTTTTAGTTAATAACGGTTATAATATGTAAGGATAAAATGATCTGTAACACATATAATAACAGTAAGATGTAAAGATTGAATGATATGTAACAAAAGTTTTATAAATAACAATAATAATAAGGATGAGGTGAATTCTGTCGGAGTTCTCCAAAATCATGCCAACCTTGTTATTACAGATTCACCAACAAAACTCATCCTTGTTTTTGAGAAAAGGGTTAAAACTCATCAAACTTCTTGAAGGATTATTGCTACATGATCTATCTTAAATATTATTGCTACATGATTTATCTATATATGTTCTATTTAAATATGCAATAACAAAAATTGAACGTCTAAATTGCAAATGTTTTTACAAAATTATAAACCCGTGCTCAGCAAAAACTATAAATTTCATGAATTTACATCACATAAAAATTGTTTAAATAAGCTAACAGCTTATATTTAACGGTTATTATCGTTCCATCAACAAATTATCAATAACAAATTATTATATAACCCACCAACAATGGCAGACAGCAGACTTATAGATTTTGTTTATAAACGTGGGTACGTACAGGCAGCATTATGTATTCCCACAATTAACGAATGTTTTTTTTTAATCACTATGATGTCACAGAAACAGTAAATATATATGTTGGTGTCTTCAAAATTATCTATACAGTTTCATATTTTAACA
This sequence comes from Eutrema heterophyllum, assembly GCA_002933915.1. NCBI lineage: Eukaryota > Viridiplantae > Streptophyta > Magnoliopsida > Brassicales > Brassicaceae > Eutrema > Eutrema heterophyllum. Next base: position 132,388 of record PKMM01027338.1, on the reverse strand, counting down.
CAATTTTTTTATTACACAAATATATATTCGATTTAATTTATTCTGTGCACAACACAAGGCATCATCTGATACATAAGAAATTTAAACTTTATTTAATATTAATACATTTGATTGTTACCGGACACGTGGGCATAAAAATTAAACGTACAATACAATAATGACAATCTTTTACAAGACCATTTATACTTTTTAATAACTATTCGACGACACTTATTTAAGCTGGCTATAAACTTAAATTGTAATATGACTGTAATCCAATTTAAACCAACAAATTAAACTTTTTTTTTGTTTTCAGTATACCTTTATACCCCACTGTTTCTTTAAGCATAGCTGCACATCCCATAGGCACACGATCTCCCTTTGTTGCACTTCTTAAAGCAACCTCCACAATGTCTCTTATCAAACATCGGGTTTACACAATATCCGTTGCAACAAATCTCCGAGTATTGACAACTTTTCCCACATCTTCCGCAATTCAGTTTGTTGGTTCTCAAGTCCACGCACCTCTTACGACAGCAATCACGACCTGAACTGCCTTTGAGACGACATACTTTGGGGCTTTTGTCACATGTCATAGCACTTGTACGGTTCCCACCTTTTTTCCCTCGTGTAGCGGCTATCACCCGACCATATCTGTCTTGGTGTTTCGCCTCAACCCTTAGCGGTTCGCTAAGTGTTATAGCAATGGCTAAGACCATTATGAGCACCACAACGAAATAGGATATCTTGAATGTATTCATTCTTATTCTTCTGTCTTCTTTCAAGAAATTTAAGGAAAGAAATTGCAAACAAAAATCTTAGTATCGGAATGTGTTTGCGTGTGTTTGTATGTGTATGAATATATTTAGATGAAGAGTAACCAAGGACGTGAATGGTATTTATAGACGAGAGAATGATGCATAGGTCAACGAAGAAGTTTTTGAAAAGTTAGGTCTTCTTAGAAAAATATTTGAATTTTTTAGACTCTTTTAGTGGAGTGGTCAAATTCGAAGGATTTAGATTTCATAAGAGTAAACGAGTTAGGCTCGCGTAGAAAAATATCAATAAATTTCTAAATTAGGCAGAACGAAATTTAAACACATGAAAATTCGTTAGATCATTTGGCGAAATATAATTAAATTTTGGATTAACCAGAGAAATCTTAGACTAAAATTCAAACTAATTCCCGGAATCTATAAAAACCGTTTTTTTTTGTTATTTAAGACGTTATAGTAATCAAGTATAATTAAAATTGCAGTGGAATAATTTAAACAATGGTTCCTCAGCTAAAATATATGTGTTCTTGATTTAATCTCAACCTCATACGTAAATTTTTTTAGTTAAATGTTATAGATGCAAATCATACAATAAAAAAATAGATATTATTTTTCCTTAGTTTCTACAAACGGATCTCCTGAAATGATTCCGAAAATATTAGCTCATGAAGCGTATATATATAAAAAAAAGAACGTCAAATAATTCTTGCAATGTCGTAGCTAGCAAGGTAGATTTGCAAAGAATTTGTACAAGACGAATTGGTTTGTCTTCATTGATCCTCAGAAGGAACATATCTCCCATCTATTATAAAAGTTTATGATATTTCTAATCGTCTCCTAGAAAAGGGAAAACTGTCCGATAGGGAAAAAAAAAGGAAATTGTGTAAAGCATCATCATTAACTTATATAAAAAAAAAAGATTTGCTGCGAACCAAACCATGAGATATCCGAGTTCTTTTTTCTTTATTTGATAGCGAGATATCCGCCGAGTTTATCATATAGAGACAGGGTAAAGAAATAAGATATTTAGAGAAAAGTTATTCCCACTAGCTTGACAACAACCCAAAAAAGAAAAAAAAACGTCCCGATCGCGTCTGTTAGTGAATTTTATCCTTTTTGTGACAACTAATCGGCCCATGTGATTGTGGTCGAGGGACTCGGGGAATCCATGAACAATGGTCCTCTTGTTCGAGCGTCTTGAGAAACAAAAACACAATTATGTGGGTAGTCTGGCTTTTTGGCTCCGGTAGTTTAACTGGTAGTTCGGTAACAGTCGATCCGGCTACCTCTTAGCATTAGTTGGAAAACATTTCAAATTCGGGATAGACAATGTAGTGGTCATTCGAAGAAAAGTCCACTCTATAGCATTTCGATGCGTTCCTACCGGAGCTGACCGGATCAGCCGATAGGATATATAAAAAAAAAAAAAAAAATTTAGAAAGCTCAAAAGATTTAACTACCTATTTTTATACATAACCAGTAAGTATTTTGTGTATTTTGTGTATTATGTCATCATTGAATCGGGGGTTACAACCTATCTATTAGACTCGCATAATCATCATCACAGATATACAAGACGATATAGGATAAGCTGATCATCTCTATCCACTACTTGCAGTATCATAGATACGCCAATATGTTTGCGTATTGGTTTCGCACTCGATATTGATCTCTAATTTTTTTTTTTTTTTGAATAAATATATTGATCTCTTTCCACTTCTTTTTTTTACTCTTTTATTTTGTTAATTTATATTTGAACTCTGTTTTCTTGTTCCTTTTTAGCAACAAAAACTGCAAACATATTTGTATTGTAGGTTTTTTTAAAAAATCTGTATAAAGTAATTTTCGTAATCGTTTTAAAATATAGTATTTAAGATACTTTTTTCTACAGTATATTCATGTCTCTACCAAACCAAACCAAACCAAATTAATATTATTATTTTTTGTTTTTTAGATTAAATTTCATGGATTTCCAATTTAAAACTCATTAGTAATGAGTATATTGATCCATAACTTTTATATATCACTCAAGGTCTATGTTCACATATTATTCTTGAAATATTTTCTCGAAATGGCTAATTTTAGTCATTTATTTAGGCATTCTATATTTGGATTGGCGGAACCAATTTTGGATATGATCAATTTTGGTTTGGATTGGGCATTTCGTGATCGGACTTTGATGATATGTTAAATTTCATAAGCTTTTTTTTTTGTAACTGTTAAATTTCATAATTAAGCTTCCAACTAAAAATCAATTATCAATTCACTTTTTTTTTTAAGGATTTGAATTGACGATTATATCTTATATTTTTTATAAGATATTTACCAATTTCAGAGATAGTATATTATTCTTAAAATATTTTACCACTACAATTGATTACTTTATTTCAATACCACGTGTATTTGTGTGTGTACGCACTTACTGTGCCATGTTTACGTACGAAGGAAACTGTAAGATTTTATGAAGCATTCATATATATTGTTAATTCTCAACTAGTTTTTTTTTTTTTTTTGAAGCAAATAATAAAGAACATATACAATTCAAAATTCCCGTCATACACGGAACATGAATCTTTCTACAAACTTGACTAAAATCCGTTATAAGAGCACTCGATTAGGCGTTGACTCTTTGTGGAATGTCTTGATGAATAATATATTTGCGTACTTAAACAGGTACAGATAAATTTTAAATACTCACCATGTGAAAGTTCCTCTGTAGCAAATTGGTTAAATTCCCTGTTGAAAATTTAGGATTCGAAGCCCTTGTTCTTTTTTTCTTTTTCTTTCTACTGTCCAACGATATTTAAGTCACATTGTCACAAATATAAATACGTAAAGAACGTGTGTTCAATCCATTTTACTTAGTATAACAAAATTAATACTTATCATACGTACCACAATTTTCATTGCTATATCTATCAACAGCTGTAACACAGGGAACATGAATCGCTGTTCAAAGTTGACATATCTTAACTTAAAGCCGTTATAAGAGCACTCGAATACGTAGGGTCTTGGATGGATTCAAAAACAAATATCTTTTTTTTTTAATCAACAAACAAACAATTTTTTTTGTTAATAAGGAAGTTGTTCGGGCCTAGGCCCTAATCCTCCTCCATGGCCCGGTACCAATCTTTGCTAATACCTTATCATATAGCGTAAAGAATCCCTCTCACCGAGAATCGAAAGCACAACGAGACCAATCCCTGCGCTTAACCACTAATCCACTTCATCCGGGGTAACAAACAAATATCTTTTCCAACCAAAAATAACCACAACAGATATTTCTAGTAATCATAAAATGAATGAAAGAATTTCGTTGTAGCATACCGGTTAAATTCATTGCGAGAAATTCCGGATTCAACAACGGATAGTTTTGTTTATGTTTTGGATATTATCGTGTGGATAACTTAAGTTATTTCTAGCAATCATAAAAAAATAACTTAAGTTCTAGCAATCATTTTTTTTTTTAATGATTTTTTTTTGTAATTTTGGTTTGGTTTCATTTTCTTCTTTAATGATTTTTTGTGATTTTTCAAAATCATTCAACTTTTGAAATTTGTTGCATAACATGTACCAAAACATCAGTCTAGTGCATACAAGTTAAAAAAAACGTCAACAAATAACTTAGTAATAATAAATTACAAGTTGGAAAAGAAAAACATGCAGAAAATTAATTCTTAGATCGTAAAAATGGAAAGTTTATATTGTAAAATATAAATTGAAAGTTTATATTGTAAAAGTTTATATGATTTTAAAAGATATCGTAAAAAATAAATTGAGAGTTTATGGTTTTATTTTTTACATGAAAATGCATAAAAAGACGTCTAAGTTCAAATATGAAATAACTTCAATTAAAAAAAATGAAATAATTAAATGAATCTTGCTAATAAAATATAAAAAATAAAATAATACAAATTCAATTTAAGAACCTTAAACCCATTCAGTTTTGCGATTTTATCCTAACTAAAGTACTAAACCAAATCAATTTTTTTTTTTTAAAATGTTCTCCTATCTTTAGTATTACCTCTTAAATATATTTTTGTTATAATTTTATTCGGTTTTTTCCAAAAATATTGAAAACGTCACACTTTGCTCACCGCAAGACTACAAACAGCATACATGTTTTCCTAAACGATAGCTGCATCAAAACGCAGCGTATAAATCACGTCACAGTCTTCCACAAAACTGTGACCAGAAAGAGTGTGATAAAAAATTCTATTAGCCTTCGATGAACGATCTCGAAAACGAAGAGAAGCCCAAGAACGAGCGGTCAGGGCACGTGGCGGAACCGGCTATGGCGGCGGCAGCGATGGATGGCGTGGCGGCTGCTGCGGCTTTGCGATCGGTGTTTCTGCGGGTAAATCAGGCGGCGGAGAAAGCGGGTCGCGTATCGGATCGGATTCGGGTAATAGCGGTGAGCAAGACGAAACCAGTTTCCCTGGTTCGCCAAGTCTACGACGCTGGTCATAGATCTTTTGGAGAGAACTATGTGCAAGAGATCATTGACAAGGCGCCTCAGGTTCTCTTGTTTGTTCTATGCGAAATTTCGACGAAAATTTGAAACTCTTGGTACTGAAGATTGAAATAGTCTGAAGATTTGTTTCTTTGTTTGAAATTGCAGCTTCCTGAAGATATAGAGTGGCATTTCATTGGGAATTTGCAGAGCAACAAAGTGAAGCCTTTGCTAAGTAATTGGTTGCCATTTGAAACTCTTCATCTTTACTTTTTTTTTGTACTTGGTGCATCAGTTTTAATCCTACTTCAATCTTCAATTTGTACTGAATCCGTTTGATATGTTCTATTATTCTTAATACTTTTGGTTTTTTTTTGTTTTGTTTGCTTGTTTGATCAGCTGGAGTGCCTAACCTTAAGATGGTGGAAAGTGTCGATGATGAGAAGGTAGATATTCTCTTTGTGTATATCAAAGGAGAAGAGTTTTATTGGTTTGTAAGTGTTGTGTTCGATATCAAAAAATTTCAGGATCTTTGGGTAACAACACTGCAGATAGTGGAATCTATAGACTGAGGTCAAATATTTGTTGATTTTTTGTGTGGGTTTTGGGATGGCAATGTCATGGATGTGATAACGTACGAGTAAAGATGCATTGGGAGCTTGATACTATCAAAATATATAACAATCTTCTGGAAATATGAAGACTTTTTGGGTTTTGATAATGGAGCTCCTCCAACTCAACTCTAGTTATATGATTAGATTTGGTAAAGACTATTAGTAGTTAAACTCTCGGGTCGTTTAGAGACTCGGATCATGTGAGAGCTCAGCCTCGGCGACTCTTTGAAAGTGATATTGTCATTTATTTCGTAGTTTCTATGTCTCTTAAACTAGAGGCAACCTGACGAATATGTATGTGACAATCACTAGTTTTCGCTAATTACATTTGTTTCATAGATTGCAAATATGCTTGATCGTGTGGTTGGAAACATAGGAAGAAAGCCTTTGAAGGTCTTGGTCCAAGTAAATACCAGTGGCGAAGAGTGTAAGAAACTGGAAATCTGCAACTTGTTCTTCAGATCCATCACAAATGTTTCCACTCTCACGTTTCTTTGTGCTATTTTACATGATCATCTCACTGATATTTCCAGCTAAATTCGGCGTGGAACCCTCAGGATGCGTAGGACTAGCAAAGCACGTGAAGGAAGCCTGCTCGAATCTTGAGTTTTCTGGTTTGATGACGATAGGGATGGCTGATTACACTTCAACCCCAGAGAATTTCAAGGTTTTATACTCTGAATTGGACCCAAAAATGTTTGGTAATATTATGGGAACATTAAAAGGAGCTCGTGTTTGTTTCTTATTATATGGGTAGATGCTTGCGAAATGCAGAAGTGAAGTGTGTAAGGAGCTTGGAATACCGGAGCAGCAATGTGAGCTATCGATGGGGATGTCCGGCGACTTTGAGTTAGCTGTAAGTTTTGATCAACCCACATTGTTGATTAAAGTAAAAAAAGTTCTGAGTTCTGATCAAAATCTAAAAGAGTTTTCTTTTCGGTTTTGGGAGTTACAGATTGAACTGGGAAGCACAAATGTGAGAATAGGATCAACAATTTTTGGGGCGAGGGAGTATCCTAAGAAGAAATGAGGTTGATTCTAAATTTAAACATCAAAACCAGTTTCAAGAAAGAATAAAGAGCTGCTGTATTTATGGTGGAGTGATGTATTATCTTCTTCGTTTTTGTCTTTTTGTATTCGCATTGTATTTTGCTACGCTCTTGCGTATAGACCAAGGTATTGTTTACATTTCATGGATATAAATATACACATGGAAGAATTAAAGTAAACATGTTTTCAATGCAATTCTGCTATCTCCACCATAAATTACCGGCAAAACTGATAAACTAATCGATTCACCAATGAGTCGTCAAAAACAAACAAAATTTCATAGTTTGAAAAATCCATAAAGGATCTTAGTTTGTACTAAGCGTCATATATAATCAATTAACTAACCTCATGAGTGATGTCTGTAATGTATCAGTGCTATTCACTACTCTATATGTATACTCTCCGATGCTTGACCTACAAGATACATTCACTTTTTCAGTTTGTAACCTAAAAACCTTGCTTACACTGTTGCAGAGTTATAACTTATAAGGTTATGTTTGTTGATGATCCTATTAGCCCTTCGCTCACAAGGCGCATAGCGGCTTCTTTGGTGAACTTCCTTGCAAAGAGAAAGCAAGGGACGGGTTTTGAATCGGCCTTACACCATTCTGTTCGAGATTCAGACTCGTAATTGACATGGTTTATTTCCTGTCCCAAGAAATAGAAAGAACTAAAAATTACTCAAAGATCCATTGGGTGATGATAATCAACAGTAAAAGACTATGTACCTTTATTTCTTTTATTTCCTCAGGGCTGGAGTTTTCGAATGTGAAAGTGACGGGATGCCAAGATTTGGCTTCATATTTTGTACCCGAAATGTTCCATACAGTGTATGTCAGTGTTCTTCGTTCCATTTCACTCTCTAGTCCGCGCATCTGAAAATATCAGTTTGGATTACATAACGTATATGGAACTTTTTAGATGGAGAAAATAAACAGAAAGGGGAGAGGTTTTTATCAGATGGAATTACCGTAAGCAATGTTTGCACATAGTGTTCATCGGGGATGCAGTTACGCCGGTTCTGTTTCTGAGTTCACATCAAACGTAAAATGTTTAAACATCCGCCATTCTTTTGAGAAAGAAAGAGGCATATCAATGGAGAGAAGTGTCGTAGGCTTCAATATAGACACGATTGAGATTGTTTTCAAACCAACACAAAGAATCAACATAAATCGATATTTCAATCTGCTGCTGTTAAATGAAAAATGCAAAATTTGAAGTATCACTTACAAGAAACAGCCATGCCTTTTGGGAACCTAAAGGTGGAGCTCTCTGCAAATTGAAAGAGAAATCAACAAATAATCTGTTCTTCAGCAAAAAAGAATCAAGATTGACATTAGAACGTTAAAAATACTCTTAAGGTTTCGCTTAATGGTGATTGCTACTCAATGAAACCAAGCAATAACGAAATGAACACAAAAAGCTTAATCCTTACCTTGCAAAATTTCTTAAAAACTGGGAATACGATACCATCATTTACAATGACCTCTGCATGACTTCTGATCACAGATATCCACTGCAATAGATAAAACTAGGATGAGATTAAAAATTCATGAGCTGCAAAGGAACCCTTGTCCCTCTCACCCTGATGCTTAAATTTCCAGAAGAATTAGGGTTCACATATCGTAGTAAGCAATCAATTCTGTAATGTTCCTTTCAAAAGCAAGATAATGAAGATACCTGGGATCCTTTTCGCCATTTCTCTTCAGGTATGACAGCAGACATATTCACACTGTACCGTGTTTCTTTAGTATGAAGAAAACTGCAAATAGAGAGACACATAGTTATCAACATCTAGAAAACTCCTCTTATAATATCAGGCCATATAAGCCAAGTGGTTCCACTAACATATTTACAAGTACTGAGAAATCTCAAAAAAATTCAGACTGGCAATCTACCTATCCACGAAACTCCTCGGTGAAGAGATAAGATATCTGTATATATAGCCAAAGTCATATAACGGAGCACATCTGCAAAACATAAAGTAGAAGCAAAGTCAAGAAAGATAAAAAATTCACATATATGCTGAACTCAGATGCAATAAGGTATCGTCAGACATAAGAAGGTCTATAAGCAAATGCTCAGAGTGTGAGAACACAAATATGTTAGTTATATGTTAGTTCACAGCTAAAAAGAGAAACTGTAATTGACCAACCAGTTACTGGCGACTAATCATATGCAAAATAGAGTAAAGAGACCACTGGAATGGAATATCAAACCAAGGACATGCCAAACATTAATAAAGGAAATTAAGGAACCTTCTGAAATGAAGAAGAACAAGTATTCAAAATGCAATTCAGCAAGCAAAAGCGCTCGATGAGTAATAATGCTCAGAGAACCGCACCTGTCAGAGAGAAGAACAAATCTTTGATTTGACTGATCCTCTAAAGCAGATGCAAGCAACAATCTTTCTGCTGCAATCATGCTGGATTCTCCCCATATTACCTATAACCATGACACCCTAACTTTCAATTCATCCACGATTATCCTTAAGAACAGTTGGAAATACTTGGATCATTAATCGCAGTTTAAATGCCAAAAAGACTTTCTTTTAGATCTATGCTGTTACGTTCTCAGGATATACATTGATCTTTTACAATTTCAGCAACATGTACGCACCAAATCCATGACAGATAAGAACTATATGTCGATCTTCGATCAAATTCCCTGACGAGTTTCCCAGAGGCAGATTCTTCAAAGTAATAATAGAAAAAAAGAACAGATAATGAACACTCACCTTGATGCTATTGTTCAATTGGCGATCACAGAAATACTGTGATCGAGTGGTGTCCTCATTGAAAACGAAACCAGGTACTGAATGTATATAAATGGAGAAATTCGCCTGATCGGCACCCTGCGAAATTACCAGAAGCAGCCATTTTCCAAATTTAGAAAACAGCCAGTGACAGGAGTCAAATCAAAGACATAGTCTACGAATTCGACCTTGAAGAATCTGTCCCACAGAAAATCAAGCGGGAGATCACGCCGAGCTAAGAAAAGGAAGGCGACTTTCGGACGGTCGTCGGAGTATTTGCGGAGCGGGATATGAGATCCCGCGACGGAGAGCGGCACCAATGTCGTAACGGAATGGTACTGCAGGTGGATCCGTAGGAGAGAAAGAAGGCATAGCGCGACGGAGAAAGCGATAATGAGCTTCCATCCGAGCCACACGACGCCGCGACGTGACACTGAATGCTGCGATTGCGGCTGCGATTTCCTCGTCATTGTACCTCCGGAAAATTGTGATCACTCACCGTCGAGAGATCAACATCCAACGGATATTCAAAATCCTTTTAGGGTTTTAAAGTCAAAATTTCAGGAGAAATTGAAACCGAAGAATTGGCATTAAAACATTTTGGAATTTGAAAGAGAAGAAGACAGAAAAATGACGATGATGATGGTAGACGTAGAAACTTATAAACGTCGTCGTTTGAAACAGTACACGTACACGTTTTAAGTTCAGTGGGACCCAAATATAATTACAACTTTACAAGTCAGTATGGCAAATTATTTTTTGACTGAGATAGTCAAAACGATAATTAAATTTCTTATAAATTGTTTATTCAACACCTAAAAAATCAACCATGAAAAAGTTGTCAAACTATTAAAAAAAATAAAAACTACGAATGTCAGAAATGGTATAATATCTAAACTTTGACTAAAGACTTAAAGAAAATATTAAGATAAAATCTTTTTAAATGGTGTCATCACCAATTTACCAAAGTAGATATACAAAGATAAAATGTTGTTTAACCAATAAAAAAGTTCAAACAAAATCCAAGAAAAAGAATACGTTAACTTATTTAATATTAAAATACTCATTTTTCAAATTACATATCAATTTGCAACAATAAAATCTATAAGTACAACTAAAAGGTCCAAAATAATAACTTCACAACTATTATGATTATGATATTCCAGTATCATACATAAATCATCCAATTTCTTTGCAACTAGTGTGATGCTAATACAAAACAATGCAAATAACATTAGTAAATTTTCATATGCCAAAAAAGAATGGCTTCCAATTCAAAAAGTTACACCCATAAAAAAAGGGAATCATTTTCATCACAGCAAAAGCCAAGTAGCCAACTACAATAGCCATGGCTTTACAATCTACAAAATCTGCTGTTTCCTGCCAAAAGGTTTGTGAATTGGGAACAATATGTCACAACAAAAGTACAGGGTTTTAGCTTAAATCTGGCAATAATGTCTCCAGTTCTTTCAAGGCTTGTTCGACGGCGTAGATCACCATCTTCTTTATCTGTTTCGCATGACAAAAAGGAAAATAAAATAAAATAAAAGAGTAAACACCAGTCAGTGAAAGATAAAACCAGCAGAGATTTATTTAATCAACATTGTAATTTAGTTATATTCTATAGGTGCACGGTGCACCATCTTATGGTTTGTTTCAGCTAATGGTAAGTAAGAACATGATCACCATTCACCACTGATGTTACTTTTTTCTGAATAATTTTTCACATGGGCAGAAACTTTACTTGTAAAAAAGGGAAGTTTGCACGAGAATATTTGGGCAAGTGTCTTAGTCCACTTATGCTGGTTTATATGCATAGAAGTTCGATCCCAAGTTCCTTAATCGGACTAAATGGGTCAGTGGGCCTAGCCGCCAAGATCAGTTGGCTCTGACAAACCAAAAAGAAGTTTTGCAGACTTTAGAGGTTTTTTGTTGTTGTCAGTGGGACCCCCTAAGCAACTTGCCAAAAACTATTGAGTTTTTTGATCAAAAATTTAGTTAAGTCACAAAATTTCAATCAGATCAATTACGAGGCAAGTCCGTTTCGCCACTAGTCTATTAAAGATTTGACTTTTAAAATTCTCTACTGGCTGATTCATTCGAATCAACCCTATATGTTAAATAAACAAGTTTTTTTTTCTTCAAATGGTGTTAAAGAGAAAGAATCACCTCAAGTTTGTCTTCTCTGGCTTTATGGTTCTTAGGGAGTTGTCGAAACTCTTCAGTCAAACGGAGACACTCATGAATGTTCTCTGGTGACACAAAATCAACAGCTACCTTTGTGCACGACTGTTCCAAATCCACAAACAAAAAATAAAAAAGTTATATAAGTAAAATAATTAGAAAAAGTTAGTGAACAAAACATAAATCATTCAAATAACCTTTAGGTTCCGAACTTGATGAGGACAACCAGCAGGAATAAACACCGCTTCTCCTACCTTTTGCACAAATGTCCATGGCTCAATTCCTTCAATTCAAACAAACAAACAACAAACATATGAATAAAATGCCAATAACCTCAAAAGTGACAGTTATTACCGTTACAAGTACCATACCAAATTCAGCCTTAAGTTTTCTTTTATGCTCCACGGTTAAGAAACACGATTGGTCATGAATCGGATGATAAACCTAACGAAAGAAATCCTCATCAGTACAATAACATCGAGCTCTAAGGGAAAATGAAAACGTTTTCCCAGATTATTTATTTATTTACCTTTGTAACAGGAGAACAATAAGTATGTCTGAATTCTTTGCAATGCTTTCTTAGATACTCTTCAAGCTTTGGAACATCTTCTCTTCTAAATATGTCCCAAAGCGCACTGCCTGTTTCATCATGATGAGACCCGTTTTCATCATTAACAAACTCTACAAACTCTTCTCTGACCGAACCATTTTGATCCTGAAGCTCCTTTTCATTCTGTTGCTTGTGTTTCTGCTTCAGAGCTTCGATTGCAGACAATTGCGCCTCAGTTAGTGTTACTTCAGCCGTATGCATCAGAATATTAACCTACAAATAAAACAAAAAAAAGTTATACTTCAAAAACCCACATTTTTATTTAAAAGTATGTAACAATTCTAAGAGCTTACTGCATCTGACATATCACAGTGAAGCTTAGTGACTGAATCGCCCCTCCCGAGCTCATCTGTATTCCCGTATGCAATGTAAGTTTTTGGACCAAGATCTGGTTTAAGAAGTCCTTCTGGAAGTTTTGCAGCAATGTTGAGAATTCCGGATCTAGGATCGCTATATTCTTGGAAAGGTAATGCTGAGATGAACTCATCGCAGTGGCGAGGCAAAAGGTTTTCAAACTTGTCTGAAGGAGGCCAGTCTTTCAGCTTCAGCATCTCGGGCCACAAGTTACGGTATGTTCTTCCTTTGCTGTATCCTTCAAAGAAATCTCGAGTTTTGATATTTACCTGGGTTTGTATGAACAAGAAATGAGTTTTAGAGCCTGTCGGACACCTTTTAAAATCCGGAAAAAAATCGCGAGTTTTTACCTCACAATTAGCTAAACAATCGATTGCCTTGACTTCAGACATCTTGGAGCTAGTTGCTGGATCGACATTTTCGCATAAAGCTCGCCACATTACCATTGGCTCCCAGCTTAAACCTGGTGTGTTGTTAAGAGCGTTTCGAACAATCACTGGTTCGCCTTTTGACCAATGCTCTTGAAAATGCAGAAGCTCATCTTGCTTCAGGACATCAAAAGAATCAGGGCAGTAGAGGTAATTGTCACTGGATCCGTTCCTCGAAGCTGCTTTCCTCATCATACTCATCTCCAAATCAGAAGAACATCTGCAAGATGACTTTGTTGGATTGATACTACAAGATGCTAAGAATGTTTCTGCCTTTTGCTCCAAGTCTGATATCCAGGTAAACGGTAGGATTCGCCTAAGCTCCAAAACACAATCACCGCAACCGCCTAGCTCTTTTGGCGCACACATTATGCTTCCATTTTCATCAGCATTCCACTTAATGGATGAACTATTAGCTTCATCCTCGGGAACAGAAGAAGAGCTAAGTTCTGCATCTTCGCCATGTATATATCGGCTGCCTCTATAGACAAATTGCGATTCCAATTCCAGGCGTTCTGAAAACCGTCCTCTACGGATCTCTTGGCAACAGTTCAAACAAAGTTCATAAGAACACTTTGGGCAGCTTCGATGCAAGTCAACAATTGAGGTTGCACAGTGGTTACTGCAACACAAATGATACTTCAGTAATAAAAGAAAAAAAATAGCTTATTGATTGTCATATAACTTTTTCAACATATATAGAAGGTGATACGTACCAAAAGACACGCTCTTCAGTTGAGCATAGAGTCTCGGATATATCAATTTGAGAGGTCATTAATCCTATATACAACATATCAATATGTTACCTTGTAGCAGGATAAAATCTTGTCTTAGTAAAGTAGCAGAAGATCCATATACCTTGAATCTCTGCCTCGGTTTTAATTTCTTGATCTTGCGCGTTGCATAACTTTTTCAGGAAAGGAAGCATCGATCTAATCAAGTACCGGAGATGATGAAATCTTTCGAAATTATTGAGCTTCCTCTTTGATGTCTGTAATAACACACAAAAACAAAAATCGATCAAGCAATTCTCAATACATCTTTTGTAAGAAAATACAATCATACCTCGATTAATCCACTTGACTGCAAACATATGCAACAGTTGCAATTTCCTCGGCAAAAAGGACACTTTTCCATGACATCGTCCTGTGACAAATGGGGATACCTGTGACAAACACCAAAAAAAATGTATTAAGGATATTGATGAAATCTATATTTTATTAGAAGACAGAAACAAAAAAAAATTGTAATGAACTAACCATTTCTTTATACATGGAAGACAATACATTCTCTCTTCACAAAAGGTGCAAATGAAAAGATATCTTCTTTCCCCTTTAAAGCATTGATGGCAAATTGCAAGGTCTCCCAAATCTGCCTGTGTAAGGGAAAAAAGAGAGAAAACATGAATTCCAGACACAAAAGTTTCAGTACATTTTTTCACATTATGTAAGAACAATGCTTTACTCTTAAATTCCTTGTCATGCTTCTCCAGTCATTGAAGTTTCCATTTTTCAGATGAGAGTCAGACAAATCCGACTCGGAATGTGAACATGAACCGTTAACAACATCTGTCTCGTTTTCAAGAACCTGAATGTCTCGAGATGTTGCCTCGATGAAAGAAACTGGTTTCAGTTCTTGCTCCCGTTCCTCTTCTTCTTTCTGTGTAATAGCTCTTCTTTTCACAGAGCTTCTCTGCTTCAATTTCTCTTCACATTTCTTTTCATCATCACCATTTCTTTTCTCTGCAGCTTTCTTCTTTCTTGCAAATTTGATTTTACCCACTTTACCTTCATCAGCTATAGACCGTTTCTGTTTTTTATTTGACACTCGTTTCGGAGATCCCACACTGCTCTCTTCTTCTATGTCTGAACCACTGCTCAAACTTGTTGGCTTATTTTCTTGCCGCCAAGAATCTTGTAAAGATTCCGGTTCACTCTCCATTAGACCATTAAGCTTCAGATTTACACCATTAGCAGCAACTACAGCCTCCATTTTTTCTCAAATTTCACCTGCCTAATCCAATGTCAATAACCAAAAGCTTCAGTAAATCAAATTGAGACGAGTCACTCAATCAAATGTTATTTTTTCTCCAATTTTCAATGAAACGAGTATGGTTCCATTCCACACGTTACGAAATGGGTTGTTGAATCAATAAGCAGAGGGATTAACACTAAAACCCTAACAAACACAGAGGTATTAACTCGACTCTAGAACAGATAAAAGAAAAAAACCTCCACAGAACAACAACGAACCTGAAACAAAATATTGGATTCAAGATGAGAAGAAACGAGAAACCAGAAAGGTTAGAGAGTAGCATTACCTTTCTGATTAAAAGAAGCTCAAAGATGATTTCTTCCTAACGAACGACGAAAACATTAGGTTCAGCTACAAAATTTAGCTGACATGAATCAACGAAACGCCCAAAATTTTCCTGATTCAGTTAAAATAGAAGAAAAAGGTGATTTATTCTGAACTTTTTTTCATTCAAAGAAGGAAGAGAAAGAAGAAAGAGGTAATGAAGAAAAAGAAAAACGTTTAGAGAGCCGCTTCTAAAGTAGCGACTGACTCATACCGTACGTGGATGAACTGAGTTGGCTGGACCACACACGCGATTAGTTAGCGCGTGGCTCTTTTTAAGTGGCTCACCGAACTGAAGCACCGATTCGCGCTCCGACACATCCATCGAAGCTTTTTTAATTTTTTGAATTGAAATATTACTACTTTATTGTTGTTTCTTCAGTCAATGTAGTTTCCGATTCTCACTCACTCACGTCCGGCAAAAACGATTTTGACCGCGCGTGAGAATCACGCTTCACTCGTATTACGGAAGAAAGCAAATATTCTTTACCGAAATTACTATAAATGGATAAAATCCTACTGATAAATGCAAAAAAAAAAATATTTTTTTAATTTTATAGAATTATAATATTATGTTGATATACAGATCGATATGTTGATATAATTGTAAAAAAAAATTATTTTAATTTTGGTCAACAGATTCTGTTAAAAAAAAGAAAAATATAGAAATGTTTTTTTTTTCTTTTCATTTTTAAGGATATTTTATTCTATAATTAGGTGGATGTACAATGTATCTAATTGTGACAGGTAAAAGCAAATACTCACCATTCTACTACATTTACGAGTATTTACTATTTTTGCATTTATTATTATGGTGGTCAAAGAGTTTTTGATTTGTTAGCATTTACGTAGACAATTAAATTTAAAATAAAAATAGTTCGATGATGTCTTTGTCGACACACGTATGATGTTTTTTATGGTTGACCAATATGGATATAGATTCCTTTTGTACATAGTATTTTCTTTTTCTCTTTTTTTTTTTTTAAATAGTATTGGTTTCATTTCCTCGTCAAATTAAAAAAAAAAAACATCTGATTTTAATGGTTTTCGGGAAAAAAAAATATTTGATAATGAAAAACAAGTCAAAAGTCAGAACCAAAATAAATCGTAATAATATACAAAATATTTTGAGTAAATAAACAAAGATCCCAACATGGTTAATTCCGTTTCCTTCTATACCGTATAAAATCGACCCGGTTGAGTGAAAATCAATGGTTCTGGTTATCTCTTTGATGGTGAACGCGAAGAACCGCGGCTAGCATGGCTAACAGCCGGCGTAGTTTTCCGGGACTGACGTTTGGTCGGCACAGTAACACATTCATCGTCCGAATCTTCCAAGCAATAACCGGAAATCTCGGACCGACTATCTTCATAGTCGTCGTCTTTGAAAACCGGATGAATATATGCTTTCTGAAGATAAGGTTTTAGATTAAAGTTGGGTTCTCTTGCTCGTTCCAACGTATCTTTGATCATAGCTTCCTGTAAACCGAAATTAATGAGATCACAATGACACATACTCAACCAAAACCAGCCAATCCAAACCAAAGAGAGTTAATTAACCGATGACAAAACCTCGGTTTAAAGTCTGGTTTAGTACAGATGTGTGAGAGAATTTACTGACCTGCAAGGGGTGACGGAGAAATGCTGGTTCATACCGGCCTTTGCAGAACCGATGAAAGAAAAAGGTGAGAACCGGTAAGGCGATGAGGAAAGGCGTGGACTGAGCAGCTCGTTTAGTGCTCATTAATCCCATCAAAAGGATCTGCGAGATGATTAACGCCGATATTATACGTCCATGAACATCTGGCCAGAACGCAGCCGCGCTTTCGTATTCCTGATTGTACACATTTATGATCTGCAAAAAGAGAGCAAGCACAAGACTGAAAAACAAGAAGCAATACCATGCATCTCTGGTTTTAGTTGAAGATTTTAAAACAAGAAACAGAGAGTTTGATTTATTAACCTGATGACGAAAGACAAGGTAGGCCAATGCGAAGAAAATTATAATGAAAGGGAGTAGAACCGGAGTCACAGGGGCATATACAAGACCGAGGAGGAAGTAGAGTTGAATCCGAGGCTCTGTCGCATGAAAATTGATCTGTCCCGGGTTCATGGCTTCTTCTCTATCCTTTTCGGTTTTCACCAAGAAGAAGTTCTTTACATGGAAAAAGATTAGTGGTTTCAGCCTCAGAATCTCCCCTGCAACGCCCGCCCAACCGTCCACCATTATATATGTGATAAAAAAAGTTGCTTTTATCGGTATCGCTACTCCAACCGTCCTAGGAATCCTAACAAGTGACAAGCGCAACAATACATAAGCTTGGGGATCATTACAATGTTTTGAGAGAGAGAAAGAAGAGGAGGAAACTTTCAACTTACTGATTTGCGGATTGTTTGAGGAAAGAATCGAGTTGTTCAAATGCAGAGCCAGTGATTATGCTTCCAAGGAAGACATTAACGAGGTTGAAGATATAATATCGAAAAGCCGCTCTTCTCTCTAACGATGATAACGATACAAACCCTTCGAACTTTGACATTACCATCAAAATGCTTGGCAGGAATATTATAAAGAGCTTTAACACAATACCAGGAAGAAAGCCTTGGATAACTGATTTAATAAGCTTCCTGCAAAACATAGCAAATTCAACATCTAATTTATATAAGTAGGATAGAAAATGGAGAGGCACAGAGAGAGAGAAATGTTACTTCTCGATGATGGATTTGAGGAAGGGAGCGGATTTTTCGATGCCTTCAATGCTTGCTAGGGATTGAACAAAAGCTATTGGAATCATGAAGAAGAAGGTGAGGAAGAAGAAGGCAATGTGCATTATAAGCCTCCTTACTGTTAAAGAGACATAAGGCATCGCGAGGTTTGACCAAAACACTTCTCGTGCCTCGGGAGCCCATTCAGTTAACCATTCGGTTGGATTTTTCGACTGTTGTGTCTGTGCACAGACGGCAGCACCCCACCGTGTTTTAAAAGAAACAAAAGCTGCTGGCATTACGTTCTTGTCATCTTTCTTTACATACCTCCTTTCCTCCATTATCTAAAAACCGAAAAGATAAATCAGTTTTGATTATTTCCAACTGAGGAACCGTTGTAGGAAGAAATGAAGAGACAATAATACTTACTTCGTTGTTTAATTTCTCGATCTCGGCTATATAATGATCGATTGCATCAACTTTCTTTCCCCATAGCCCGAGAAAACCCGTCTGGATTCCCAAAGAACACAGCATAAAACAGATTAGAGACAAGACAAGCTTCTTTTAGTCTGTGTCCAAGAGTCTCTAAAATCCCTCAATTACCTTTATCCTTGGCCTTTGATCTTTGTTTCTTGTATACTTCAATTGGTAATAGTCAAGCCAGTTCTGCGTGCTCTTCTTCTTCTCGACTAATTCCGCCAATTCGTTTGCATTGTACACAACCTGGATAATCAAGTTCCAGGATTTCAACGAAACCCGGGAAAAACGGGAAAAAAAAAAGACTGATTCTTTCAGAGCAATGAGCTATAACCTGATGTGTAAGATAATGGTCTGGATGGTTAACAAGGAAGAAATGTTCCACACTCTCACTAATGGACTCATCTGTGTCCGCTGGTACGTTCCTAACCAAAACCTTTGAGAGCAAACCGGGTCAATCCAGGGTTACATCAGGAAGCAAAACTGATCATGTAATAGCTTTACCGTGAATTGATCAGGGCGCCGTTGCTCGGACTGGAGAAATGCCAAACGCATGGAAGCTACTTTCTCATACTCTTTCATTAGAACAAAGCAAGTCCAGAATGTGAAGGCGTAAGCCATCACAAGGTGAGTCCAAAACCTTCAAAAAATATAACAGCTACAAACTTCAAAGTCATAGAGGGAATTAAGAATCAATATGAATTTTTTTCAATAATTTGCAAACCTCTCTGATCCACGTTCGATGTTTGATATCGATAACTTATCAATATCACTAGATGTCACATTACGAAGCTTTGCTAGTTGCAGCCCATCACTTGTCCAATTGACAGGGACAAGAATCGACCACGCAAGTAACGCTATCGGGACAAAGATCTTTAGCCTGAAAAAAACAGAGAAAAGAAATACCTTTAAGATGAAACTATTTAAAGCAAAAATCTTTTCATAAGCTTGAAACATTACCCTATCAAGTAAATCCTCAAGTACACTGCAGAATCCAACCCGGCATGATGAATAAGCTCGGGCTCGGGCATCTTTAGAGCCGCGGGCATCCAGTTCAAGAACCGTAGGTACGAGCCTAAGTTTAAGTTCACAAACTTGCTCACAAGAGCACCCGAATGCAACGGGCTGCTTCTTATACCTTTAAGATACCATTTAGGGAAATAAACCCTATCGTTGAAAGGTTGAATCCTCAAGATTGCAAAGGCCAAAAGGAAGATGATGGCAGTGAGTATGTTGATTGTCGCAGCTACTCCAATATCTCCTAGTGTTGCCATCTCTTAATATCTCAAATATATAAAATCTGAAATTCCCCTTTGAAATCAAATGCCTCACCTGCAAAATATCCAGCCCTAAAATCTATTAAAACCCTTTGAATTCAAAGACTTCACCTACAAATTCATTCAAATGGCGTGTGGTGTATTTAAGCAGGAAGAATTAATTATATATATATATACTCTTTTTTGGTATCTTCTTCTATATGGAAATTTATATTTCTAAGATTTAAAATAAAATGATAAAGTCCATAAAATCTTTCAATAAATGGAAATCGATAAAGAACAATTGGTAAGAAAATTTTCACAGCATTCCGAAGAAAAGAAGAGATCATTTATCTCTTCAATTAAATTTCATTCCTTAATAGAAGTCTCTTGTTTCTCGTATTCTCATATTCCTCTAATTACTCACTAATAAGAAGAAAAAATATATTTGGCAAAAAAAAAAAAAAAAAAATTAGTGAACTAATAAAACAGTGACATAAGAGTTCAGAGTTTTGATGATAAAGATAAAAAAGAGTTCAAAGTTTGAAACTTTTAAAAGTTTTAAATAAAGAAATTACTAAATATAAGAACTGAATTGAAATAATCTCCTTGATCAAGATCTCTAAGAGACCCAAAACCCAGAATTTTTTTTTTTGGTAGTAACGTCTCTTTTTGACAACGAAAATACCCTTTTCCTAAAACTTCTCGAGAAGCAATCTAACTATTAGATTATCCAGATATAGGGAAAATGTCATTTGAATAAGAAAATCTGAAACAAACCTAGAGAACCAAATTGCTGAAGTAAGGGCTTTTTTGGAATGTCACTCCAAGACAGAAGCTTGAAAAGTATACTCCAACTCTTGTATAATCACACACCAAAAAAACAGAGAATTCGGAGAGGTCGATCTTTAGTCTTTGCGCATAAACAAAAAAATGGGAAGAGAAAAATAGTGACGCGGTGCCGTTTTTTGCTGTGGAAAACGCTGAAAAAACACGAACAAGGAAGAAACTAGAAAGACCCAAAGCAGGGGAAGAAGAAAAGTTTTTCAAAAAAATCTTTGACAACGAAAAGCTTTATTTTTCTTTATTCTTTATTCTTTATCAGTGGTGAATATAATAAGGTGACGTTGGTCCGCGTATAGTCTCAGCCTCACAGGCTCTTTCTTCAAAGTTGAAATCCTGATAGTCTCAGGTTTGCTTTAAATTCTTTTTTTATATATACTTTTATATTATTAATTACTATTCCCATATTATTTTCTTGTTGTTTAAAAATCCTAAGAAAATAAAAAAGAATATTGGTAACTATCTCTATTATATTACATTTGATATGATAATTATTATTTTTTCCATACGATAACTAATATGTCATATGATTGTCGAGAAGAAAAAAAACTAATATGTCATAAGAATAGTAAAATGACGGAAGAACAAAATAATAAACTAGTGTAAACATATCTAATGAAAAATTATCATGGGTGATCACAAAACACAAAAGAAGTAAGTTTTTATAGATTGAGAGTGAACGAGGTACATATTAATGGTTGACTTGATTATTAAGAATCTAGCAACACTAAACGACAGTAGTCATTTTCTATCAATTACTCATTAATGGTTTTTTTTTTCTATAATCTAAACACGAAGGAAAACGTTAGATGTGTGTAATGACTCTTTTTTTTTTTTAAATAATAATTTACATTAGTGACTAAAATTAAGAATTGAGTGTTTCTGAAAATGTGAAAAGGATATACTGTAAGAATTATGAAATTTTGCATCAGTGACAAAAAAAAATCAGAAATTAAATTGGTATTACTGAAAATGCGAGAAGTCAGAGGAATAAACCGAATTTCAGTTGAACTATAGGGGTTATATGAAATAAATAAAAAGGTTAATCAGTTGATGGTAAGTGTAGTTATCAATTTTTAGTCAGCATCATTAGATTTGATCCTGAGATCAGCTAGTTGCGACAGTTGCCACGTGGGGCGGCAACAGTGGACTCCGCGTACGTGTCACGTGGCTTTTCTTTTGATTCAAGCGAGGACAAATGGAGAATGTCACGCGCTGAGTGTTCGAGCGTGAGTGCACGCACTAATCCATTAAAATATGGAGCAACAAGGGGCATGTCAACGGTAAAAATGAGACACCCTACAAAAAAAAGTTGAGACACTCGTATTACAGTATCGATTTTTGATTGGTTCATATTTTAAAAAAAAATTAATCATTTAATTAAAAAAAAAATAAAAAATTATGAGATTCATTTGATGAACCTTTTACGCATAAATTCATATGAGAGTGTTTTGCCGATGTAGATGCTCTAAACACAACTCTAGCGTCTATTCAATCAAATATTATGAATAATGATTTGAGTTTGGATAAGTTTTAGATTAAATTTTGGAGAATTCAGATTTTTTTTATGATTAGTTATTATTATTCTCAGAGATAACAACTAACACCATTAAATTTGGATTGTTGAATTTAAAATAGATTATTTTTTTTCTCAAACACCATGAAATCATTAGAAAAACAATGCCCAAAATATTTTAAATAACAATATAGTTAGGGTACTTTTCCAAATAAAACAAATTGACTATCATAGTTTTTGGACAAAATAAAATCTGCAAACACACACACACACACAAAAAAAGAGAGTCTAATATGCAAATTTCAAACCAGACCCAATATATTTGTCAAACAGAGCAATTCTTTTTTTATTTTAGGGTTTTAATTTTCTAAATCCGCTTGAAGCGTTAGTTGAAATCATTGATCTTATCAAGTCTACTAAAATATGTCAAATTGTGGATTTATTTGAAATTTCCTTTTCGTAAAAAAGAATGTATTCCAAATCTTTACTTTAATTGAATTTATTCCTAAAACGAAATTACAAAACCTCTAGTCGGTGGATTTATTCCAAATCATTCAAAGATTCTAATATACACACACAAGACGAGGGTGAATCAGACTTTGAGAGAGAGAGAAGAAGAAGAAGACGAAGAAAAACTTGAGCTTAGGGAAGAACACATGGAGATCAAAGTGAGGACTCTAACAGGAAAAGAAATTACGATTGAGATTGATCCAATGGATACAATTGCTCGGATCAAGGAACGAATTGAAGAGATAGAAGGAATTCCTCCTCTTCAACAAAGGATCATCTACACTGGGAAACAACTTGCTGATGACCAAACAGCCAAACATTACAACATCGAACGTGGTTCTACTCTTCATCTTGTTCTTGCTCTTAGAGGTGGTTTTTTTTGTTTGTTCTGACTGGTAATTAATAAAGGAAAAATACCCTTATCGGTTTCAAACTAAACGAGGGTTTTTATATTTTTGAATAGTGTTTTTGCTTATCGGGTGTTTATGTCTATTGACTATTGCTTTTTCTTTTTTTTTCTTTTTCTGTTGGGTTTGTCGATATTAATCGAGGTGGGTTATGAAATTCGCCTAATCTAATGAGAAAAACAAAAAAAACGCATATCATATAGTTTGGTAAATCAGAATGTCACATCAAAATCTTGGTATTCTCTTCAATTGATGTTAATATGCGAGAGTATCAAAAACACCGATGATATTATATTTGTCGTTGATTCCTTAAATATTTGAAAAAAGAGTGCTTTTAAAATTGTTGAATCTGTCCACACGAATGTATAATATCATAAGGTATTAACGCCTTCTTAATTAAAAAAACTATTTAAAAAAAAAAAATCTTAATCAAAAAACTATAAAATCTTGAAAACTCTAAAACCAATCCTAATTAAGATAAGTATAGTGAAAATAATAGTTATTATTGTTCACAAGATCAGAATGTCAGAACAAATCTTGGTATTCTCTTCAAAACCCATATTCATTACAGAAAGTAACTCGAACGTTTTAACTTTTAAGGCGTTACATACATTGCCGGAAAAGGACCAAAAAAAGAAGAAGGATAACTCGGTTAAAACGTTACAAAGTACCAAAATGTTATCCGGTTTAAACCATCTCAATAACCGGACGGCAAAAAAAGAAAAGAATCAGTTTTCTTGATCATTACACATGCAGGCTTTACATCTTGGGTAACGGTAAACGCTGCGACCAGTAGGTCTAGCGAAGACATGTTTGGTCTGTCGAATCGCTTTTCTCACTCTCTGCTCAAACACGTTCCACTCAATCGTATTGTTCTTCAACAAAATGTCCGAAAGTCTCCGTTTGTTCGGTCTAATCGTCGGCATTTTTCCCTCTCCGTAATAAATCCGATAACCCGACACAAGAGACGATAACTGACTCCCTGAATCCGTCATTGCAAATGCGTTTGCCGCAGCACAACCGATGAAATCTAAAGCCGCTAGCTACGATATAACACCAAACGGAAAAAACTCAAATTTAAACATATAATGATGTTCGAAACAATCAAAGTTTTGAAAGGATCAAATAGAGCGAATCGAATCGTTTTGTTTTTGTTTTACCTGAGATGAGAAGTTCTTGAAGGGTTGTAGCTCGGTTTGAGATAGTAACTTCTCTTTGGTGACTAGATTCGGGTATAAGCGCGTCAACACGGCTAAACGTTTTGATCCTCCGTATATATTTGCGCCAGCTACAAAAACACGGGTCTTGCGGTTGAAGCCAAGAGCCGCGAGCATGAGCACGGCTTCTTCGGGTGTTAACGGACAAAGTCCTTCCGTCCTCAAAGCATCGGGAGATGGGAATCTGAAAAAAACCGGAAAAAGAGCAATTCGAGTCTAGAATCCAGAAGAAGGAAGAGGAAACTCGTGTTTGTAAAACAAAAAAGGGAGCAAACCTTTTTGTTTTGGTCAGATTCGAGAGAGACGGGAAATGTTTTTGGCGGTAAGAGTCCAACTCTTTCTGTTCTGTTTCGCCTCCTCCAAAGTAACAGAGAGAATGAGCCACCATGTCGATTTCAAACCGTAGATGGAGAGCAAGATACTTAGAAGAAGAAGAAGAAGCCTTCTCCTGCGCAGGAGGATCAGACTTCTTGTTCAAGATTAAGGAAGCCGATTTTGGACCGACGAGATGCAGGTCAAGTGGTGCAAGGTAAGGTCCGCTGTTCCGTAACCTCCTCACGAGCAACGCACCTGTTTCTTGTATTCTCGGGACGAAGTTTAGAGCGTGAAAGTTACATCTGCATCGAAGCCTCTACTTCCAAAAAAGTTTAGATCAAATGAGCTTACCAGAGATCGATATGCAGAGGATTAAAAGAATGTCTACCTGTAACTCAAACGGCATCGGATCAAAGGCTAAGCGGTTTCCGAATCCAACAAAATGGATTACTCTGTTCTTGAGTAGTATTGGGAGAATGTGTTGCATATAGAAACCTGGTTTGGCTTCTTTCATCACATCCGCATCTGTAACCTTAAGAGATAAAATGCCAAACATGAACAAGAAGAGAAGAAAGATGAGATTGTCCGCATTAAGATATGGTTAAAAAGTAAACTCACAACGCTGCCGATAGCTTCAAGATCCAAAGATTGAAGCTTTTTTGGTAGTTCCTTTACTATCCGAATATCAGGCGACAAATACTTAATAAAATGTTCCTCTTGATAAATATCTCCGAACTGACTATGAAGTATCAAAGTTAAACACATCGTTACATATGTAAAGCTCCAATTTTTCGTCATCAATGTGACTCGAAAATGATTAGAGAGGGCGAAAGAGAGAGAGAAGGAGGAGCTTACAATAGTTACCTTGCATCTGTCCAAACGTCGCTTAGCATGAATTTGGGAATAACGAGAGTCGCATTGAGCAACCGAGCTACAACAACGATGTTACATACCTGTGAAAGAATTGCAACGGTTATGACTAGAGAGAAATTTCAAAGACAAATTGAAGGATGAAGAGAAGCAACTTACAGCAACTCTTTGTTGATTAATCCCTCCATTTGCAGTTACCATAATATATCCATTTTTGCCATCTAAAAATCAGGAAAATAAATCTCCATAAGAAACAAGCTTTAATCCAATTTCAAAGAGGGAGAGAGAATGAGACCGTCAGGAGACCAAGAGCGTTGATCAGCGCAAGGCTTCCAAGCCAAAGCTTGTTCCTTTGGCTCCTGCCATAAGTCTTTTGGCTCAAGTTTGTTCTGCTCCAATCAAACACTATTACAACAAATCCTTTCAACGGAATTAAAACAAGCAGTAATAAAAAAATGTTACGGATAAGATTGGTTTTGGAGAATACATTACCTCTGCCAAATTCTGAGCGGCCAAACCCAACATTCTATCATATGTTCCATTATATTGTCTCTTTGATTTTCCAATCCTTTTACGCTCATCATTCTAATTCACACAACATGTTTACATCAATGAAACTTTCAAGCAGAAACAACAGATTTTAGATCAAGTGAAACTTTCAAGCACAATACAAAAGTACTATCTCTAAACACACAGCTCTACATTATAATCATTACCACCAAAGTTTCATATCACATCTACCAATCTCAGACATAATTCAATTATGAAACACAATAGAACATTTAATCTTTTACTCTGTTTTCTAGGAGATAACAAAAGCTAATATCTTTTCCTCTTGGTATGTGAAAAATAAGGAAACATGTCAAATTTAAGATTACAATCATTTGACCTGTGCAGAAACCCATTTCGGGTCCGGGTTTGGGTTCTTAGGGAATCCTTTTCGAAGCCAAACTCGACCTTCGTGAACGCGAGAGAGCATGAACCAATTCACGAGGAAGAAGAAACCCAAAATCGCGATTACGCCGATGGATGTTTTCGCCGTCCTTTGCTCGTACCAA
Organism: Eutrema heterophyllum; assembly: GCA_002933915.1. Classification (NCBI taxonomy): domain Eukaryota; kingdom Viridiplantae; phylum Streptophyta; class Magnoliopsida; order Brassicales; family Brassicaceae; genus Eutrema; species Eutrema heterophyllum. The sequence goes on along the minus strand of PKMM01027338.1, from coordinate 105,655 downwards.
ACTCGGATTAATCTCTTCCTCTTCCCTCGCTTAATCGTTTGTTTCGGATACGGGCCGAGATGCGGGGAATGAGGCGGTGGACCTCCGTAGACCCAAAGATCACGTGACTCGGGTCTCTCTTCGTCAGGTCTCTCTTGTCCCATGATCAACACAAGCCTCCTCCTTTCCTGGTCTTTCTCTCTCCTCTTGTCTCTGAATCGACAAAAGGAGAGAGAGAGGCTAAACTAACGGATGAAAGAAATTGCCATAAATAAGAGCGCGAAAGCTTTGCCGAATTTAACGAAGCTACTGTGAGAGAGATTGTCTGAATTCCAGTCGGTCTATTATTTCTTCGTTCGAAACTTCGAACATCATTAATGTTTAATCCTTCGTTTTAGTGCCTATGTTTTGAACTTGTATATTCATTCATGTTTTCTCCCTATGGTTTAGTTATTGACATATACAACGACGCATATCCTTCGAGTTTAAAATTTTTGATAAAATGATTAACATCTTTAATTTCTTAACTATACATACGTTCTTGATTATTTATCACCATCATACAACATTTCAACCAATGAACAAGGCAATGAGCCCTAATTAAATAATCCAAATATCAAAAGAACACAAATTGCAACTTGAAAAAGTGATTTCACTAGCTATGGTTTATAACCATTTTTTAATTCAACATATAAAGGTAAGTGTTATCTCGCTTTCAAAATAGCAAATCTAACAGAATACCCATTAACAAAGCAACCTAAGAGTATAGTTTTATTTGAAAATGAATTAATTAGCGTATGGGGCCTTGATGCATCTCTAGTGCCTACCAGCAACTTAAACAAAATGTGGCTTTTAATCACATCTATATTCTAAAAACATTTGAAACTATGATTCGTATGTGACCATTTATTGAAGAGTATTGAAGCTAAAGATTTTCCTAATGGAACATTAGTACCTAGAATCTGGTAACGATAGCCACTCCGACTTTTGAACTTTGAATTAGATTTAAAACTCTGTCGTCCATATCCATATGAGGATCTTATATTATATATGTTGAAGAACACGAGAAAAATCAAATTTAGCGTGCTCAAAGCTTAACTGAAATGGTAAGATGGACACGGTTTCAAGATAATAGAAGACCGAAAGAAAAATTCCAAGGAAAGCAGAAAATCGAGAGACCGAAAGGAAGGCCGGTTAATCGCGAGACTATTGAGCGCCGAGTTCGAGAAGTAGAGTGTGGCTGAGAGAATCTGAACCAGGTCCCGTGAATTGGATCGGACCTGCAAATCAATAACATTCCGGCAAAAAGAATGATGAGAACCAGAAACAAAGATGCATATTGTTTAAAGCAACAAAAAAAAAAACAATGTAACGAACCAGGGCTGATGTATCGGTTTTTCAAGGCCCATTCCTCACGCAGCGATGCAAATTTCTTAAACGGTGCACCTGCAGATTCCCAAAAATTCTTAGTATGACCATTCAACGGCCGCATCAAAAACTATGGGAAGCAAAAGGGAATCAAACGGTCACCTTCAAGTTCCACCATTGCTTTCTTGATCACAGGCTTGAATTTACCTGCAAGTTGAAATCAACTCAGGTTTTTTAAGATCTAGATTTTGAAATGTGTCTTAGTAAACTTTATTGATTTATTTATGTACCGTGTCTCCTTTCGACATCCATCAAGGCAGTGAGAGCAGTCCCACCTACAGTCCATTCCTCCACAGGAGCAGCCAAGTTCGCGACCTGCGCCAATAAGTTACTCATCTCATTCTATGCACAACCTAGTTTACCAAAGGCTGTTATGATCAACAGATACATGGGAAACAGAGGGAAAACTGATTTTGAGTGGAAATGTTGGAGTACAAACCGAAGAAATCAGTCCGGTTTTCCCACTGTTGAGGAGTACTCCAGCGCCATAACCAAGTGCATAACAGTAGGTGGCATCAAAATTTGTAGGCAAGCCGCATCTTCCTTCATACCTGAATACATGTCGATAAAAACAATAAATCAAGCTTGTTTTCTTTACATCAATATATAAGCAATGAATTATGATGCTATATATAGAAATTTGGTTTGTTCATTGAAAGAACAGAATGAGAAAAAGTACCCGAAGAAGTGAGACTGCCCCATGAATTGTCCCTTGTACGCACCAACTTGCTTTCTTTTCTCCAACTCAGTTTCAACCATTTGGATAAGCATCTTCTCAGTCTCAATCTTGGCCACCTATCAAGATGAAGAACATTATATTATTGATAATCCATGAGAGATGAAGCTAACTCCGTCTTGGTGGAGATTTAGCATGAGGAGAAAGGACAATGATCAATTACCTGGACATTTCCATGTGGGTCTCTCTCGAGCATCAGCTGTTCCTGAATCGCTTCAGGCAGAAGATCAAACAGCTTCAGGGATTGCTCGGTGAGCTTCTTCTTCCACAGACCATTTTCATCAACAACCTCATTTGCCAGAATTTCATTCAGTTCTGCAATCAGCTCCTGGACCTGAGAAGTCATAAAATAATAATAATGATCAGTTAAGATGAACATCCATATTTATTGGCTTGAAAGTGGTAAATTCTGTGTTCTAGAGCAGAAACGCACCTCTGGAATAAAATCGATCAGACCTTCTGGAATCAGTATGACACCATAATTGTAACCAAGTTCAGCACGTTTGCAGATGACATCTACCATGTAGTCCGTGACATTCTTCAAAGTCTGCTTCTGGGCAGACACCTGCAAAAGGGTATTTCCAAATCAAAGCAGAGTAAATATAGACTGATCTACAGAGGCATGTGGGAGGTCTCTGAACCACTAACCCATATCAAAATAGATTATTTGCTTCAATGGACAAGTGTCACCAAAAAGAATCTGATATGTAGTATTCTATCATCTATTAGATTCGTATATTTTTGGGGTAATTTGAAGTCAAACAAGAACATACCTCTTCTCCAATAATTGTTATGTTTGGGTGAGTTTGTAAAGCACACTCAAGCGTAATGTGGGAAGCAGCACGACCCATAAGTCGTACAACTGCAATGAAAATGTGATCCAACATTACGGGAAACAGTAAACAAATAGGGCACAACAGAAATGATGTAACTTCAAGAATTTCTGTTTACCCAATTACTTACAATGGTAGTACTTTCCAGTTGACCTTGCATCAATCATGACATTTCCAATCATCTCAGAGTATATCTGCAGAAGGATCAGATTGTTTTAATAGGCTCTTCCAAAATCTTTCTTCAAACAATTAGTTTATTGACGGGGAATAGAATCAACAGCATACAATTAGTTATGTAACAATTAGTGTAGGGAAAGCAAAATTTTAGAGTAAATATGGAGGAAAGTCCAGATAAAATTTGGTCAAATCGGAAGCCCACCTTGCAAGCTGTATCAAACCCAAAACTAGTAGGAACCTCTTTGCATTTCAAATCACCATCAATGGTCTTGGGGCACCCAATGACTCGGGTTTTCAAGTTCTTACCCCTAATTACACATGACAAAAATAAGTCAAATGCTGAATCAGCAAAGCGTTAAAGATTCTGCTCGCATGGATATTTAAGAACAACAAGTTTAGACTAAGATAAATAAAGTTTCAGTAACAAATATAAACAGATTCAACTGCAAGGTTTACCTGAAGTTCTCAGCAAGGAGGCAAGCATTGGTGTTGGAGTCATCTCCACCAATAACCACCAATCCATCCAAATCTAGCTTCTTTGCTGTTTCTTCAGCTTGTTTAAACTGCACATGCGACCCAATTACAATTAGCCACTGCATGAAATAGAGACTTTGGAAGCAGGAATAAATTTCTTTAAAAACTACAAAAAAATATTCAACCTGGTCAGGAGTTTCAATCTTGTCTCTTCCACTGCAAATCATGTCAAAACCACCCTGTTGAAACCAAAAGAGAATTATACCCACATCGACATAAAACACAAGCATATTCAACCAAGGATTTATGCTCCACTAGATGCGGATTATCATAGTGTAAATGTCGGGTTTAGTACTTGAATGAAGTCGAAAATGATGATGAACTTCTAAAATCCCAATCAATCACAAAGCTTGTGGCAAGGATCCATAATCTATACAGTCCAAGTACCTGGTTTCTGTAAGGCTGAATGTATTCTGCATTCAACTCAACATATTTGCATTTCATGATACCAGCTGGACCACCCTTGAACCCGTAAAATGTGCTACCTTTGGCACGCTCCTGCAAGTAATCTAACGCCGAGAAGAAAATTACAAATCAAGAGTGGACAATGCCAACTAAAATCCTAAAAGAAAAGCATCGTTTGACACTAAAATCAAACCCTTACCGAACAATCCGGATATGACATTGTGCCCACCAGGAGCCTGACCTCCAGAGAGAACAACACCGATCTTCAGTTTCTGTCCGGATGAAGGTGCACTCTGATCTGGAACCACTGATACAGGTGGCTGACCATATAGACCGGGGAACAACTTCGCAATCTCATCTGAAATCATAGAAAGCAACACTAAGTCCTCCGAAACTCTTACGAAGTCTATAGACCACAGATCTGTAAGAGAATTTCTCAGACTCCTCGAGAACCGCTGTTACCATCCTTAAACATAATCACAATTAAACTAATAAAACGAATTCGATTTAGTCTCACAAATCACACAGTTCCTCGATTTTCTCACCCAAACTAATACAAGATCTAGAGTTGTAACAGATCAGCCAAGGCAGTACACAAACAAATCCAAATCGAAAATCATCAGATCAGATGGAAAATCCCAATCCCAAGGCCTCACCTGGATTCCCGGCGGCGGAACTAGCGGGACCTTCGACGATTTTGAAAGCTCCTTTCAGTACAGAAGGCAAAGGAAGAGCGTTGTTAATTCGGCTTGACTGAACTTCGCTGTACACGGAAGCACGTCCTTTCGCCGGAGCATTTTCCGGAGATCCGGCGGCGAGATTTCGATTAACGGCAAGAGCAGGGGCCATTGCTTTCGTTTCACCTAACTCTCTTCTCTTGCTTGTTCGAACCTGACTTCCCTCCTTTAGTCAGCGTTCACTTCGAGGTCTCAGCTTTGGGGTTGGTGTGAATATATAGTCTGACCCAAGGTCATATTAATCAAAGATCAATTGACTCATCCTACAAGGCAAAGGGTATTTTAGGGATATCGTGTATCGGCCCGTTAATATATTTGAAAGTCCGTGGGCCGAACTATTTAGGCCTTTAGATTCGACATAAAACTTGAGCTTTGAGCTCCACGGATGACAAAGAAAAATTGTTTCTTGTGTTATAAGTAACTAAGTATGTTATAAATGATGCGTAGGCGAATAATAGACGTCCGAAAGAAACCTAAGTTAAAAAAGGGATTGACTGTGGACAAGAATATAAAGAACTATAAGTTACGATTATAAATAACATTACGTAATGTAAAGGTACTTTATTACTTGTAACAAAAGTTATTTATTACATACACACGTGTGTATGTAAAGCTTTACTCTCGTTCTTTCGAAACTCAGCACTCAATATTTATTACATACATATAAACCTTGTTCAAAAAAAATAAAAATTATTACATATAATTTTTTTTTTATTACATATAGTCTCAAGGGCGGAGCTACATGTACGGTAGTGGGTCACTTGCCCCCGGTAAAATCTTAAAATTACATTTTAATTATAGTCAATTCTAATTAATGACCCCGTGATAATTTTTAATTTGTCTCCAGTTCTTTTCTTTTCTGTCTAAGGTTTCCTATTTCTAAATGCTTGATAAGTTTTCTTCCCTATTTTAATTCTATTTGTTTAAATTTTTCTTTTTCTGTTTACCAATTCTATAAATGCAAAAATATCAAATGCAAAAATCTCGTTCTATCTCTATTAAATGCAAAATTTTGGTTATAACTTTTCTTTGGGAAACGATAGTTATGGAAAAGATATTTTTTGTTCATGATTTTATCTTTTTTCTTTAAGAACCAAGATTTTGTTTTTACATACAAATTTAAATTTATGGTTCTGCATTATATTTTTGTTATTTTTCAATATATAATTGATTTTGCTTTTAGTTTTTAGAAAATAGATTTTTTAATATATGTCAAACTTTTAATACTCGTGAAATATTGAAAGACAAAACTTGCAAATATATATTTATATAATATACTGGTTTTTATATTTTAAACTTCTGTATAACTAGTATTCTAATATATATTTTGCCCCCGATGAAATAAGTTTCTAGATCCGCCACTGCATAGTCTCACATTTCTATTTAATTCGTGTTTGATTTTGCGTAAACAGAACCTAAATTAATGTGATTTATATACGCCTCTTTCATACTAGCATATTAGGATTAGAATTGTGCTGTTGATATTAGCGGGTGTCATTAGCGACGTCCATTTACTATTATTTTGTTCGCAACGACGATCAATCGTGTACAATACAATATATACCTTATTATGACATTCGATTCTTTCTTTCCTTCTAGTGTTCCATTTTTTTAATCTAACCAGTAAAAGCCATGCATGAACCATACTTTTTTAATTCGGTAACTTGTATGTGTATAAAATACAATTTTGTCACATATATACACATCTTTATTCGAGCAAAACCGGAGTTAATCTTTATAATTAAACACAATTCGATTTCTTCTTTTCTCAACATTTAGTTTATACATTTTCTAATGAACAAAAAATGTCTACCAAATTGGCTAGCGAACAATAAATGTCCACATCATGATGATTAACTCGGAAGACTTTTTCTAAGATTTCATTTACAATTTTTATAAATTTACTAGTGCGGTTGATAAAATGAAGCGAATACATGCATCATGATTCATACGACGACGCACACATGCGTAGACACACAAACAAAAGAACCACGCACAATGTATTTGTTTTCTTTATTTTCTTTTTATAAGAAAACAATGTATTTGATTATGATGAAACTCAGTGCCGTCCCTTATCCGTTTAGAGGGTTAAAGCAAATTTGCGTAAATGTGGCACTTATATTTATACACTTATATTTATATGTTTTACAATATGTTTATTTTTTAATTATGTTTTTATACTATTTTATATATTTGTGATAAACAAAACCCAAAACTTGATCGAATGCACTATTAGTTAAGTAAGCTAATTTACAAACTATAAAAAAAGATATGGAAAAAAATAAATTTTAGGAGAAGAAAAAAAATAAAAGTATAAAATATCAAAATACCAATGGATACTACCTAAAATTTGTAAATGGGGTGAAAAATACCAAAAGTTGTTAAGGGGAATATTGCCACCATTATCAATTTCATGTGTGTGGCTTCAATTTTTATTAATTATTAGGTGGCATAAAGTTAATGCTTTTTTTGCTTTATAAAAGGGACATGTCTAATGAAACTAGAGTGATGATATATATAAAAAAAGCATTAGTGTAATTAAAAAAAGAAAAAGAAATATGTAAGTTAAATCCGATAAGTTATTAGTTATTACTTTCACGAAAAAGTCAATAAGAAGAAGACTCAAATTATAGAGCCTCAACCGTTCATCCCCTCAACTAATGTGTTTCATTATTAAAATATTCCCTTAGCTGTAAAAGCAATTTTGTAAGTTGTAACTTCTTCGTTCTGTAGAAAAATTTATAAGTAGAAATTAACCATCGCTAAAAAAATATATAAATATTAAGATTAGACACTACCTTTTGAGCTTTGACTTTGTTGGTTAATTTCCTATAAATAAGATTTTCATCTATTTTCATGTTGGATTGTTACTAACTTATGGAGGTCGATTTAGAGAAAATACAACATGATTTATAATTAGATTTTCTAGATTTTATGAGTTATTAGTTTATAGTTCTTGTCTAAAATAAATGAGTTATTAGTTTTTTTTTCACGGTGGTCTCATTAAATATCTCAACAACCTTGCTAAGATCACCAAATAAAAAAAGTAGGAGCAGTAGCCACCGACCGTATGTCTTTCTTCTGACTTTTTGTTGTGAAAGTGAATTTGGTAAATATTCTTTATTTAGCAATTTAACAATGATAACACCTTATTTAGTTATATCTCATCTAAGAAAATAAAAATTTGACTATTTTATCCCTATTATCAATAGCATGAAAACTGAAGAAAACATTTAATGCTTTATTGATTTTTTTGTCGGAGTAGTGATAATAAAATCAATGGCGGAAGCATTTATAAGATAATACGATGTGCCGATAACAACATAACTATATTGGATAACACGATATCCAGATAGTATACCCTAAATAAGGTGTCAATAACATTATCTCCATAACTATATATGTGAGTACAATTTCACGAGAGATGATGCTGAAACGCTAAACCCTAAAAACTAAAAAACCCTAAACTCTATTAGATGTCTAATTATAAAATGTTCCGTGAAATCATTGTACGTGTGTTAAATTACGACATCATACTTCGTCGTTATACTTTTTAAACACTAAACCCTAAATCGTAAACCCTAAACTTTAAACCGTAAACCCTAAACCCAAAACCCTATATCTTATACAATAAACCATAAACCCTATACATTAAACCATTACCCCTAAAACAAAGACCTAGTGAGGTATCAATATTTTAACCGATAACATTATCTCAATAACTATATTTGAGTACAATTTCACGATAGATGATGCCTAAACTCTAAACCCTAAACCGATAACATTATCTCGATAACATTATATAGTATGTTAACATGCTAACGAACGATATTTGTAATGTGCTAACAATAATATCCGATATTTTATAACGTGTTAATATAGTAAAATCCATATAATATTTGTTATCCACTAAAAACCGTCAGTTGTTTTTAGTGGATAACTATTTTGTTAACATGTTAATTATTATGTTATCGTGATAAGTTTATGTTTATCGATCGGGTTAACTCAATTATCATATAATATATTAATGTGCTAACAATAATATTCGATACTTATCACGTGTTAACAATAATATATGATATTTATAACGTGCTAACATAGTAAAAATTCGGATAATATTTATAGATAACATAAAACCATTGCCGTTACCACCACCTTCACCGGAACCACCACTCTAAACCGTAAACCCTAAACCTTAAACCAAAACCATAACCTACATAATAATATTAATGATTTTTCCAAACATATTGTTAGCATATGGGTTCAATGGACTTTTCCTTTATGAACAGTTTGCACAAACAGTGTCAAAACCAAGAATCTAATTTCGGAAACATTCGTTACCATATATTGGTAATACTCTATTACAAATATTTTCTTATTAAGAAAGATCGATTTATCTTCTTGTTACTATTACAACTTGGAATTAATTAAAAACATTTTGTGTTACTTTCTTTTTATTTTTATTTTTGACGACTTCTGAATTGTAATACACTTAGAATTTCTGGGGCATTATTAGATAAAGCAAGAGAGAGAGTATCACTTCAAACTTATTTTTATTTTCTTACTTCTTAGTGAGTTTGGGAATATTCTATAACTTTTTTTATATATATATATACTCCTATTATTACCAAACTTTTATATATATACATAACTTTTATATGTTTAGTGTTTGCTTTTCTTACCAAACATCTGATTAGAGATTTTAATGATTTGTTGAAACTATGGAGGAATCTTTTTTCCCCTATTATGGAGGAATCCAAAGATAACTTATTGTAATTAGGTGGCCAAGGCCAACCGATGTTATCGAACAAACAGCCTCATAAATGATCAAGTTTGACGATTTATCTACTTTCTTCCCAAAATTAACCAAGTTTAAATTATTTGTAATTCAAAAGGACCAAACTCATTAAATTTAAGGGATATCTTATTATGATTCTTCAAATAATTTAGGTTCTGTTGATTCTGGAAATAATTTATACATCAACATTAGTTGGGGATTGATATCTTATTATGATTCTTCGAAATAAATATATACATTAATAACTAGATAATCACATCAAATTATATATATGTTTTTGTTAAATAATATTCCATATGTTTCACAAAAAATATCATTTTGACACATTTCACACATATTAAGAAAACTATTAAAAGTTCAATATTATCCATTTATTAATACACTAAACAATTTTTCTTTCTCTAATTAATATATTAAAACAATAAAGTTAAAATTGTTCAAAATTATACATTAAAAACATAAAACGACACTTTTTGTAAAACAAAAATAAAACTTTAAAATGAAATTCTATGTGAAACGGAGAGAGTAGTGTTATTTTTGAAATCGTATATTACACATCATCCCTAACCCTTCTTTTGCATATAATGACTCCGCAAAGCACCAGATAACAAGTATTCTAGTATTTCTCTGTCTTGTAACTAACCCATAAACAATTATTCGTATAAAAAAGCGAAATAAAAACCAATATAATTGCAGAGAATTAGAGATCGAAATGGAAAACACCAAATTTATCCCATCTCAAAACTCAAAAGGAAGATAGTAGGTCCCACCAATTATGTTGCACACACTCATATACAACTTTCACAAACTCCTTTTCTTTTCTAATAAGAAAAAAAAAAAAAATTTAGTAACTTTATCTGACTGACAATTGACACAATTATATAACCTTTTGATACTCATCTATCGTATTACATAGTATTTTATTTGTTTATAAAAGATCTTTGTTTTACTATTTGCGCCTATAAATAGCGACCCATATCTCAATTCATCAACTCACATTTGACAATTAACATCATCAGAAACATTAAGTTGCCGATAGACTTTGCACAGAGAGGGTCCAGAGTAATGGAGAAGAACATTAAGTTTCCGGTTATAGACTTGTCTAAGCTAAATGGTGAAGAGAGAGACCAAACCATGGCTTTGATCGACGATGCTTGTCAAAACTGGGGCTTCTTTGAGGTTATATTGTCTCTCGATCTCTTGTTCTTTTTTTTTTTGTTTCTGAAATATGAAAAACTTGAATATTATTTGTTTATTATTATGTATCCATTATGAAGCATATATCATTTTTTTCCTTTCATTTTGTATTTTTTTTTCTGAGAAATGGGTCATTATAAACTCTTGGGTTTTGTAATTTCAGCTGCTAAACCATGGAATACCATATGATCTAATGGACAACATTGAGAGGATGACAAAGGAGCACTACAAGAACTTTATGGAACAGAAGTTTAAAGAGATGCTTCGTTCCAAAGGTTTAGATACTGTCGAGACCGAAGTCGAAGATGTCGATTGGGAAAGCACTTTCTTCCTTCACCATCTCCCTCAGTCTAATCTTTACGACATCCCTGATATGTCAGAAGAATACCGGTACAGACAAAAAGAAATTGATTCAGACTTAAATCACATCTCACTCTCTTAGAAAAGTTATTAATGTTGCTTCCATGTGTCTTAACAGGACGGCGATGAAGGATTTTGGGAAGAGGCTAGAGAATCTAGCGGAAGAACTGTTGGATTTGCTATGTGAGAATCTAGGATTAGAGAAAGGGTACCTGAAGAAGGTGTTTCATGGGACAAAGGGTCCAACTTTCGGGACAAAGGTTAGCAACTATCCACCATGTCCTAAACCGGAGCTGATCAAAGGGCTCAGGGCTCACACAGATGCAGGTGGCCTCATATTGCTATTTCAAGATGATAAGGTCAGTGGTCTTGAGCTTCTCAAAGATGGTGATTGGGTTGATGTTCCTCCTCTCAAGCACTCCATTGTCATCAACCTTGGTGACCAACTTGAGGTACAATCTGTAATCCGGTTATTTGTCTGGTTTAGTCACGGTTAAATGATATTGGAGGAAGCAATATACGTTATAACCGAACTAAGTATGTACACCATCAAATGAGTTTTTTTTGTCTCACAGTTGACCGAATCTAGATAGTTATAGTATCTAATTGCCAACGGATATATATTAATCAGCAAATTGGTTTACGTTTAACCGGATTATCTTCTTCATTGAATGTGCATAGGTGATAACCAACGGGAAGTACAAGAGCATAATGCATCGTGTGGTGACCCAAAAAGAAGGAAACAGGATGTCTATTGCGTCGTTCTACAACCCTGGAAGCGATGCTAAGATCTCTCCGGCACCTTCTCTTGTGAATAAAGATTCAGAATACCCGAGTTTTGTGTTTGACGACTACATGAAGCTCTATGCCGGACTCAAGTTTCAGCCCAAAGAGCCACGATTTGAGGCGATGAAGAATGCCGCAGCAACCACAGATTTGATCAATCCGGTGGCCACCGTCGAGACATTCTAAATAAATGTCGGATTTTCAACGAAGGCAAAAAAAATAATATGAGAAGATAACAAAATGGGTTTGATATGTGTGGTAATGTCAATAAAGTAAGTATTGGTGTTAATGGTAGTTAGATCAAGAACTAAGTGATCAGTTGTGATCACTGATGAATCTGGTGTCTTAAGTGTGGGAGTGTTTATGCAATAATTGTGTGGTACTAATAATAAGATTTGACTATAATTTTATAACATATGAATATTTTGGAAGAAGAAAGACTCGTTGAATGTAAGCCGTACTCATTGAATCGATATTACATTAGTCAAACCATTCGGATTAGCTGGGCTTATATATTTCGGGCCAAAGGCCCAAAAGAGTAACTTTTTTTGGTCTTCGAGAGTTTCTAGGGCATCACTCTGTATCACAATATAAATACCCCTCTGGAGACTAGATCGCTAATTCACCGCACCGGCGATAATCACAATGAATCTTTAGGGTATTCACTTTCTCAATTTTGTTTAGTCGATTCTGATTTCTGAATTTTAATATATTTTTGGGTTTGATTACGATTGATCTTCAAGAAAACCTCGTGGTTCTTCTAATCGGGCAAGAGAGAGTACGGTGTCTCTGAGTCCTTGATGAACCGGCGAGGGAAATCGATCTGGCCGAGATATCGTTTCAGTCGTCCTTCTTTTGGTTGACGATCTGATTGTTGCTCGTCCACATCTTTTCTCTGCTTCGTTCGTTTTTAAAACCTTTATAATCGGAAAAATGCGGATGACGATTATCAATATCATTATTTCTTCACTTTGATCCGATTGGATATTTTAATTATCACTGTGGAAAATATTCTGATGACTGACGCATTCATCTTTTCTTAAAAACCAAAGATCTTATAATTTGTGTCAAATTTCTTATTTTACCTTTGATTTTGATCTCCGTATACAGATGATGCTTGAATATAATATAATCATTTGCCAAACATAACGTATGAGGATTTATTGGCTATGTATTAGGTAAATGCTGTTAAGTTGGGAACTTTGAATTCCTGGTTTATATATTCTTAAAATTACTACTCTAATCACTACTTCAAATGAAGAAATTTTTGTTGACTGATGGAATTCTTAGTTTTAAATAGACTTTTGGACAAATTAAGCTCAAGTTTAACTTTTATGATCAATGCAAAGAGAATTGTGCAGTGATATCATCATTCTCAAATTTGTAGATCGATTTGACGAAGAGGATTGTGCTGTAAACCCCGAAAAACCCTATAACCCCAACAACCCCGAATTAATTGTAAAACTTCAAATATATATATTTATAAATATTTGAAAAACTCCGAACCGGGGTTTTCAGGTTTTGTGAGTTTTTTTGGTTCGGGTTTTTTGGTTTTCGGGTTTTGGGATTTCAGGGTTTTTTTCGGTTATTTATAAATATATATGTTTGAAGTTTTGCAATTTAACTTCATGATTTTCAGGGTTTTTCGGTTTTTCTGTTCGGGAATTTTTTTTCAGTTTGGGAATTTTGATTTGGTTTAAAAACTTCGTGGTCAGGTTTTTCGGGATTTTGGGTTTTTCGAGTTTTTTTGCGATTTTCATGGTTTTTCGGTTCGGTTTGGTTCGAGAATTTTGAGTCGGTTTAAAAAATTTGTGGTCTGGGTTTTCAGTGTTTTTGGGTTTTCGGAATTTTTTGGTTTTTTCCGGATTTTCAGGTTTTTTCGGGGTTTTCGGTGGTTTTCGGGTATTTATAAATATATTTATGTTTGAAGTTTTGCAATTAATTTCCTTGGCACAGTTGGCAGTAGGCTTGGGCGTTTGCTTCTACGGTTTGGGTTAAGACGGTTCTTTCGGTTCTGAAAAATTGGTAACCATTCGGGTATTTTAGAAATTTGGTGTGGGTTTGGTCCGTTCGGGTTTGGTTCCGGGTACTTGAATTTTTTTTTTTTAAAATAAAAATTTTGATAAATTTAAATAAAATTTGGTTAAATTTTGACAAATATAACTAAGAATTTTTTGATATTTTAGGTATTTTGGATATTACGGTTATTTCTGTCTAAAAAAACTAATATTTTGGGTTTATAATTGTAATTTTGGATAATTGGGTTATATCAAGTCTAAATATAATTTAATATTTTGGGTATATAATTATATTTCGGGTATCCATTCGGTTCTCGGTTCGGTTATGGTTCTTTTGGTTCTGAAAAATTGGTAACCATTTGGGTATTTTGTCGATTTCGGTTCGCTTTGGTTCTTTTCGGTTTGGTTTGGTTCGGTTTTTCAGTTCTAGGTTATTTTGCCCAGCCCTAGTTGGCAGGGTGCATCTGATTTTTCTGTGAGGTCTACGGTTCAAACCACAATTTTACATAATTTTTCCTAATTATTTTGTCAAAAACGACGTAGTTTTGATAATCAATATACGGTCTTATACGGTTTTAAAAATCTTTATACGACCGAAGGTTATATTGTGGTTTGACTGTCGGGTGAGGGGTTGATCTGCATTTTTCGGTGGTTATGGGTTTTCTTGGAAATCGGAACTAGGTGACGGGTTTTTTCGTAGAAAACCCATAAAAATAAAACAATATTTTTAGAATTTGTTTAATAATATCAAAAGGAAAAGATTAAATTGTTTAAAAGCCATGTCAGTATTTCTTGATGGGCCTCTGGAGTTAATCATATCAATAAGTTATACATTTCCTTTTTACAAACGGCCCATTTAGTTAGTGTGCGCTCGAGTTTCCACACAATTTTGCCATGATTTTGTTGGAAAAATAATACTTGGTAATCAACAAAAAAATGACGTTAAGTGAAATTTGAAAATGTGACTATCGGGGGGCCTCTTCCTTACGAACTAGGCATGCGAATTCGGTTAGTTCGGTTTTCGGATAATTCGGTTGTTTTTTTTTGCCGAAAATAACCGAATTCGGTTCGGTTCGGTTGACAAATTCAGTTTAAGGGGGAAATTTTGGTTATTTACGGTTATTCTCAAATTCATAATTAAGTTTTTTTTAAAAAAAAAATTTGGTTAACCGAACCGAGAACCGAGAACTGAAAACCGAATGAAATTCGACATTTTGAGAACCAGATTTCACATATATCGTAGATCAGTGAAATCAGTTTAGGGTTTAGGAGAATTATTTTTATTAATGCTATAGCTGAACCCGAGGTGGGCTACCTACGTACCATGAAGGGGATTAAGTCATTCGTAGTTCTTGTTACAGAGAAATTGTGGGATTTTTTTTCAGATGATTAAGAATGAGGCGATGGCCTTCTTATTTATAAGTCTAGAGGTCGGTCGATCTTCTTTTTCTTTCTTGAATTGGTATTGGCGATTATCTTTTTTTCCCCGAAGTCCATAAGGCTAACTTTTTTTTCTCGGGATTTGCCTTCTGATATTCGGCGTCGATACGTATGAATCCGGAGGCGGAGCTTCGGAGAGCCAGAGTGATGGCGGATTGCCGATGTGCCAACCCGAGCTCAACGATGTAGATCGAAATTTCCGGTTTCAAGGTTCTCGTGAAGAGAGCCATGATGGATTGTCGGGGAAAAAGACTTTGACGAGCCATGACGGATTGATGACCTCGCGTCGGTGGCGGATCGCTGATGTGGTCGATGTTTTTCAGGTCGGATTCGTCGACTAGGTTTCCGGCAAGTTTACCGCGAGAGATTCTGAGTTTTGATAAGGCTCGGGAATCGCGACGAGATTTTTTCCAAGAGCCTGCTCTTCACGGGATCGAGGATTCTAGGATTGCCGAGGGTTGCGATGAAATGCAAGAGGCGGGATTCGGCCTATTTTGTTTGGGATTTCTCCGGTGGAGTTGGAGGAGATGCTGAAGACTCCGTCGAGACGAGATTTCTCTAGGGATTTATCCGAAGCTGGTTGTCAAAAGATTCGAGCTTGCTTGAGCTCGATTATCACCTCGATTCCAGATATCGGTGACCCAGTTATGGAATAGTCTTCGTCGGAATTGTCATGCTTTTCATCGGATAAAGAAGAAAAAATTTTAGCTTCTCCTGCGATTGGATGAAGAAGGTTGTAAAGAAGAAAATCATATAATTTTTTTTTTTTTTTGCCATAAAGTATGAATCTATTTTTTTTAAGTAATATCAATTACGATATATGAGATAATTAAACACGATTCTATAAAACTTAGCTTTATTTGTGTTTGATGAAGACGTTCTTCGATTGTGTTGTCAAAGAATCGTGCCAGTGATCAGAGATCTCAATCGGTTAACACGACGAGAGAGATCGGAGACTTCGTCGGATCTTTAGGGTTTAAAAATAGTTCTCCATTAAACCCCCATAATTTTTCTTGGCCCCTCTTTGAAGCGCCAATTGTGAGAACCAGATTTCACACATATCGTAGATCGGTGTAATCAGTTTAGGGTTTAGGAGAATTATTTTTATTAATGTTATAGCTGAACCCGAGGTGGGCTGCCTACGTACCCCGAAGGGGATCAAACCATTCGTAGTTTTTGTTACAGAGAAATTGTGGGATTTTTTTCAGATGATTAAAAATGAGGCGATGGCCTTCTTATTTATAAGTCTTGCGGTCGGTCGATTTTCTTTTTTCTTCTTGAATTGATATTGGCGATTATCCTTTTTCCCCGAAGTCGATAAGGATAATTTCGTTTTTTCTCGGGATTTGTTTTTATCAAATAAAAAGAGATCTTCTTTTTATTTCGTAAGTCGGTTTTGATGGGTTTGAGATTGATAGTTGGGCTGATCTTAATTCAAACCGGATTAAATCAGGGAGTACTAAACTCATCTCCAACAGACATGTTGCCGATTGGTTATCTGTATATAACCGAAACATAACCAAACCGACCAAAACTCGGTTCGGTTAAAAATAGCAGGCCTATTACGAACACTAATTTTCCAAACGTGAATCTTGATAGTATTTTGTATAGTGATTAAAAGTTGTGAACATTAATTTTTACACAAATGTCGCATACCCTTTTGAACCGCGATCACTTCGGAAAAACAGAATTACTCAATCGTTAGACACTTTACACAACTGTGGTGTTGATATAACAATAAAATTTGTTCCAAAAAAACACTAATAAAATTTGTCTGAATCTTTGTGTTTGGTTTGGTTGATGGAAATGAAAATTAAAAGTCGGAATGAAAAGAGAATCTTAGACTCTAATTCCTATACTAATGATCTACCGTCAATAATACTATTTTATTAAAAAAATTAGTAAAACCAATTTTTATTTAAATCTTCTATCAAAAAAAAATAAAAATTGCTTCAATGTCTTATGTTTTACCATTTTGTAAAGTTAATAGACACAAATTAAAATAATGAACACCACACAGAAAGAGTCAAAGACGTTGCGTTGACTTTTTAGTCTAACTATTGAAACAAAACCTTCCAAACACGCCTCCTCAGTCGTGATAACTGATGACATCTTTTCCTCTGACATTTATTTTGTTTTTTTGATAAAAAGAAGTCTAGAAAAGACATCAATATGACTAATGACATATTTCCTCTGACATTATATATTTTAACGAAAAGGTGAGATAAAATCATAATTCTTAAATGTAATGTAAATCATGATAATAGTTTGACTCCAAGTTTTATTTTAGAAACAAGTCCAGTAGATATGCATTTAGTTTTATTTTTTATAAAAGAGATGCGTAGTGAGTAATTATTAGATTCAAATATAAATAATAAACACATCAACCAAAAATTCTTTAGCCAGAAACACAAAAATTCTCTTAAATCAGTTAAAACAAAAATACTTTTTTCTTGTGCGGAGAAATGTGTGAGTGTGAGTAAAGTGTTACACCGAGACCAGAGCCATTCTGTCTCCACTTTTTCTATTTATTTGTGAAACCCAATGTTCGAATATCCGCATTTCTAGGATTTAGTTCCCTCGTTTTGTCTGAAAAACAAAAGAAAATGAATTATATATGTTATCGTGGTTACAAACCATGACCCGAGAGACAAGAATGATGATCAGATCACTTTTGATTACTTTAGGTAATTTTATTTTTATTTTTTTGGTTCAACTATTACTTTAGGTAATTTAAAGCTTTAAGCTTTTGCATTGGATCGCAGATGGTTTTAATTATGTACCTGTGTAAATGCTGCGGATGATAATATCCTACCGATCCAACAAACTTCTTTACTGCACGTTCAAAACTCTTGCATGGATTTTTTTTTTTTGAACAAAAAAACTCTTGCATGGTTCACAACTTTATTTATATAAATATTTGGAATTGCATTCGAAGAAAACAAACGAGGACAGCCAAAATATACGGTAGATAAGGAAAAGGGGTCCGGTTTTTTCTCTCCAAGTTGCAAGAAACCCCAAACACCAGATAAAGGATTACCTAATCAGAAACTATGATTTACCTAAACAAATAGATGTTAACTGAAAATTAGAGTAAAAGCTGGATATTAATAGTAACCGGGTGAAAAAATATATAGTTCTACAAGCTGAGTCAAATACCTTGAACTTCCCAAATTATACAGTATATCTTAGCTACCTCAAATAATGTCGTCCGAATTAAATGGATATTGGACTATACTAAAAGAAGTATACTATCTGAGAAGTCTAAACCCAACTCGATTTACATGTCTACAGTTTATATAGTTTGTTCTTTAAACTTTAGACTTTAAGCTTTCATGAAAGGGATCAGATCGAGTGACCCGCAAAGGGTAAAAATGTACAGACAAAATGTGACAACAACAATTCATGGGAAGCATAAAAATGGCTGTGGTGGTGGGCAGCACAAAATCTATAATATTACATATGTATCTAGGAAGTAACAATTATACTTTGTATTCTGCTCAATATAGTATATAATTTAATCTTGGCGGTAAGAAAATAATAATTTATGCAAATTTGAGAATTTTTGTCTCTCTTTTAATTTGTGGTCACGCCTATATAGTTAGTGTGTATGCCTATATAGTTAGTGTGTATACATACAAAACGTATTAAATACGTGGTAATTATACTAATTTTTTGATATAATCAAGATGTTATAATACGATGATATTTTTTGTCGCATTATAGTACAAACTAATGCTTACACATGAAAACTTTCGGGTAATCAAACATTTTGGCAAAGAAAGATCCAAGTGAATAAACAAAACATTTCTAGCTGTTTATTTCTTGTAATCTTCTCGTCAAAATTTTCTTATCCCCAAACACCAAAAACTTTCTCACCAATGAAACTCACAAATCTCCTAACGGACCCCTTCTCCTCCTCCTCCGCCTCCGCTTCTTCACCAACGTCTCCGGTACGGAACTCTTCCGTCGATTCCAAACCGCCGTTGCAACCACCACTACCGTCAACCAACTTGCTCGAACTCGAACACGGACAAGGACACGGACTCGCAATTGACTCACCGAGTGGACTCGGAATCTCCGAATCATCCGTACCAAAGCTAGAACTAGCGAGAGCTAAAGGTTTCCCTGAACGCTTTCTCCGATCTTTCTTCCCAGTTACGTTCTTCTTCTTCGTCTGCTTCTTCTCCTTCTCCAAGCTGTCTTCGAAAGCGTCGATGATTTCATGAATCAGCTGGCGACTCGGCGACGAGTCCCATCTGACCCAGTAACTCGTGTAGCAGCTGAAACAGTCGCAGTGGAAGAGAGGCGAGTGGTTGTCGAAATGGGATTTTTTGTGGGGTTTGGTCTTATTCAGGCGAGAGGTAGGGTTTCGGTCTCCGGAGTAAGAAGCGGTTGATATGAGGTAAGCTAAAACTTCACGGTCTTCCGGCGAGAGCACCGCCGCTAGTGAGAAGATGGCGACGGGAAGGAGAGGGAGAAGATGGTCGTCGGATTTTATCTGCGGCGACGGGTGTACGGTTCCTTTCCTGTAGAGCTTCTTCATTGTTTCGTGTGGAAGAGAGAGAGACTTTTCTGTAGAAGATGTTATCGAGACTTTATTAAATACCGAAAGGTTAATTAGGTTTTTGTTTGCTTCATTCGTTTTTTTTTTTTAATTATTATTATTGTTTTTAGGGGTTGTAGTATATGGAATTAGCCTAAAATACAACCACTACTAAACATAAAAATCATTAAATTGTCTACTTAAAATCGTTTAGGAAGTACATCAACTTTTTTTGTTACTGGAAGAAACATTAATTCAAACTAAATGGTTTTTTTTTTTTGCTTAGTAAACTATTTGTGTTTATTTACTATTTTACAATATTCTTCATTTCACAAAGATCCTTTGACTTTGGATGTATACTTTTGTTTTTGGATATATATATATATATTTGTTTCATGTAAATTTGTTAAATTCTAACTTATAAAAATGCTTAATAATTGTTTGGCGAGAAAGCGTTTGATGGTTTATTACACAGTTACAGTTACACATGCAGTATATCGCCCAACACTAGTTAAAATCAGTGGAGGAGCTAATGTGTGACGAGGGGTCAATTGATCCATGTGCTTTTTATAAAATTTGGTTTGTATATTTATATATTTGATATTTGATAAATATTTTGGTTTAAAATAAGTAAATAGATATTTTTTAGCCACTTGTCTTTTTGCCTATCATATGTCTAATTGTTTACTTATAATCTCTTAAATTTTTCTTCAAATTATTGTATATTAATTTACATTTGCTTTTTCTCTCCTATTAAATTTGTTGATGTCTTTAACTTAAAATAACCTAATTTACATAAAAATTTAAATATTCGTAAAACTATATGTATTTTTATCGAAAATAACTATAGTTTAGTTAATTTACAACAAAAAACTATTTTCCATTTTATTTTATTTATTAAAAATACTAGTAGTGATACTTAAAATGTTTTTTATTAGCAAATAAACCATTTATTATTTATTATATACTTTTATTTACAAAATAATTAATATTTATTATATAATTTTATTAATATTGACCCATAAAAAATATTTCTGGCTCCATCACTGGTTAAAATACTATCATCTGTTTATATCTAATATTCAATCGGCATTTACATAATCAACGAATAATTTTAACTTTTAAGGTAGTGTATACTGTATAGTGGTGCTTGCAATCCGTCACTACAGTCTACAGTTAGTGCGGTGCAGTAAAAACGTAAAATATTTAAGGAAAATGTAAAGTTGGGATGGCTGAAACATATATATATTTTAATAATTTAGTTAATAAATCGGAAGTAGTCTTTTGACTATGGAAGTTCACAGAGCTGGGCCGGTAACATAAGGGGCTGAAATTCAAAAAGCCCATGTTGCACTAAACAACTTTTTTTTTTGTTGGACATCAAGCTAATCAACAACTTTATAGATAGTTGTTGCTTCACTAACCCCCAAAACTCATCTACATTTACAAAATAATAAAAAACCACTATCAATTATCAACTCATACTTTATTCTATGGCTATTACAACCCCACCCCACCGCCGTTGAAAGCCATGGTAAACTGGCTAACCTTTAAACCAGTGTTTTTTAAACCGGACCGGACCGGCGGTTTGACTGGGTTGAACCACAAACCGAAATCATACCCATGTTGGGTTGATTATAAAATTCAAGAGTAGTTGGACATGTTAAAAAACCGGATGTGTTGTCCGCCCGTATGTTGTGTTATACAAAAGCTTAACCTAAGGCAAATATCGTCTGGTCAATATATTCCGTCAATGTAGTCCCCGGAAAAAAAGAAGAAGGAGGAGAAGCCGTCGCATATTGTGGTGTTTGGATCATACAATTTTCTACATTTAGATGAGGATAGCTTTATGTTTAAAGCAAGCATGTTAGCCCAAAGGCTCTGTATATGAGCGTCAACCATTTGTACAAGTCAAATTCATCCAAGCTCTGACCAAGCAAATTAAATTAAAACCCATGCACTTGCATAAATCATGTTTTCCACTATCAAATATCATTGAAACAATCATCTTCAAACGTAAATTGCTGTTTTATTTTTGATTCCACATGTAGGATAGAAACTAAGAAAATGCCACATGACATGGTCCACACTACCAATAAGCAAATAAGATTTATGGTGATACAGAGGCTGTATGAGTTGGGAGCAAGGAGGGTGATGGTTACGGGAACAAGACCGTTGGGTTGCGTACCAGCCCAGCTCGCCTCATCGGGAAGCGCAAACGGAGAATGTGCACCAGAGGCCCAACAGGCTGCAGCGATCTTTGATTAATCCGCTTTTGAATCAAATGCTTCAAGGGCTTAACCGTGAGATTGGTTCTGATGTTTTCATTGAGGCCAATGCCTTTAATATGAATGCAGATTTCATCAACAATCCCCAAAGATTTGGTGAGTAGTTTTGATGATATTGGTAACACGCTTCTGCAATATTTCTACTAATCACAAAATTATAGAGAGTTGCGATTTATTTTCAGCCATTCCGTGATTCTGTAAGTATATATATATACATCGATTTCGTAATTTCATTCCATTTTTTTCCTTGTTTCCATCACTCCGCCATTCTACATCATTACTAGTCAGAGCCTATATATATGTCATAAATTATTTTCAGACCTAATTTGAAAAATTACATAGGTTTCTTGACGTCGAAGGTTGCATGTGATGTTGCGGACAAGGAGCATATAACGGGCAAGGCGTTTGCAACCCGTTTTCGAGCCTATGTCCTGACCGCAACGCCTATGCGTTTTGGGACCCTTTCCACCCGACCGAGAAAGCCACCCGACTCATCGTCCAACAGTTCATGACTGGTTCGGTTGAATATATGAACCCCATGAACCTTACCACTATCATGGCTTTAGACTCCAGAATATAATTAAGGAAGCAATTTTTTTTTTCCAGAATATATACGTGACACACGATGTCTAATATGCAAGTGTAATTTCAGTATCTTTATTAAATTTTGTCCTTTTCTTTTCTTTCAGAACCGGCTTATAATTCTACTCAATTATATATATGTTGTTTTATTACTTCTAATTTTTCATATATAATGAAAGATTGTGAGTCAGTGACCATGCTTTTGCCAAGCAATGTCTAGTGTTGTTTTTGTAATCGAATCCCTTCTCTTCCTCAAAATTAGGGTTTTCTTAGCTTCTCTCTCAAAGGGCGAAATCTATATATGTTTCAGCTCTGTTTTCTCTTTTCTGTTTCAACTTTTTGGTTAAATTTCCAAGACATTTTTATGTTGGAAATCTTCGTTGTAATACTCCTGACTATCAACTCTTAATTCATACTAAACACGTTATGCATAAAATATAACATATGACGGTTTTTCATTGGTATTATTTAATAATATCATAATAATTCACAGCGAACATAAGATGGTAGCACACAGATTTTTAAGTTATTCTACCGCCTCTGCAAAAAATGTAGTCGCTCTTCGCGCCCAAGTTGCTTGGAAAAGGCTTATCATAAGTATTCTGTGCGCCATTGGAGCTTACCTCGTGTAAGTACCATTGCTCAAGCGTTCAGCTTGTCTCTTACCCGTTCACACTTGTTAATACCTGGCTTCATTGCTGTCAGTTGTGGACAAGTAGCATGGGCGCAACGAGCTCCCAGTTCGGCCATAGATCACTATCATTCACATAAATCCCTCTATACAAGGGCAAAGAATGGTCCTATCTTTTTGTCTTCGTTATTGTTTTCGGTTATAGAGGGTTTTATTTTGATTGGGAGGGCTTTTTATATAGCTTGTTTGTTTACTCCTAGTATTTTGATGGGGCTGGTTGTGGAAGTATGTGGGCCTCGTTAGGAAAATATGGCTTGAGATGGTCCATCGAACTATGGAAAGAGCAGGTCCTGCTTTCATCAAATGGGGTCAATGGGCAGCCACACGACCAGATCTCTTCCCCAAGGATTTGTGTTCACAGCTCTCAAAGCTTCACAGTAATGCTCCTGAGCATAGTTTTGCCTACACTAAGAAAACTATCGAGAAGGCATTTGGTCGTAACTTTCTGAGATATTTGAGGAATTTGAAGAGGGTGGCATCAGGGAGTATTGCCCAAGTACATAGAGCTTCTTTGAGATTTCAGTATCCAGGACAAAAGTCTAAGTCTTCGTTGGTTGCTGTTAAAGTTAGACATCCAGGTGTTGGTGAATCGATTAGGAGAGATTTTGTGATAATCAATTTGGTGGCAAAGATATCGACTTTAATTCCAGCTTTAAATTGGTTGAGATTGGACGACGAGAGTGTGCAACAGTTTGGTGTCTTCATGTTGTCTCAACTTCCGCAGATGGAAAGATGTCTCTTTTCCTAAACCTGTGTATCCACTTGTACATCCTGCTGTTTTGGTGGAGACATATGAGCACTATTATAGAAATAGAACTTAAAGATCTTGCCTTTGAAACTGTTTGTAGTTTAGAGAATGGTAATTATAGTCTAGTTTGAACCAGTTACTGTTTTGCACTTTTGCTTATGAGCATGAGAGATTATGTTTGCTTCAATCTATTGTAATCGGTTTTGGTTGTAGGGTTGGCAACGGAAACATGATCCAGGATACGATGTGATGCACACGCTGCAAACGATGGTGCTGAAAACGGACTGGGCTAAGTCTCTCTCTTACACGGTTGATGGTCTGATGGCGCCGTAGGAGAAGGAAGGTTCCGTCTTTTACAAGTTTTGTTTGTCATCATCATAGGAGTCGAAACCATTTTTATATATCTTAGATGAGAGAACATAGAAAGAAAGTGTAGGAACACAAATTCTACAATATATGGGCAAACTGATAATTGTAAAGTAAATTATATAAGAAAATACCGATACACAAATTAAGAAAGAGATATGCAGAGTCGAGACGAATCTCTTTCCTTAATTCTGTAAACGCCTCGTAGGGTGACGGTTGCATGACGTTCCGAATCCCAGGACACAACTGCAATTATTCTGTCTTGCACAACTCAAGAACAGAATCTAACGAACGTTTTTCTGTGTTGTACTATGAGACTCAAAACCAGAGGAAAGAAGAGAAAAAAATTGTTGTTGTATTCTGTTGAGTTCCATCAAAAAAAAAAAGAAGGAGACAAGACTTGATTATATAGCCTATCACCTCATTGTTTTCAACGTATGAGAAATAAAGGGAGATTTTGAGAATTCATTCTCATTAAACCATTTCAACGTGAGTTAAGCTTTTTAAGTTACAAAATCAACATAATTGACTCAGCACTTAATGCCGCATTCACATTAAAATACAATCAAAGGAGAAGATATTTGTTGACTTAATTAACAACATATTCAAAAAAAATTTAGGCCAAAAAGACTAATCTTACTTGCCAAATTCTGAAACCCGAGTGTACTCAAGATTTTTAAACTTTGTTATAAATTCTCCACTTTATATATAAGAGGAATTTCACCTCACATTTCCAATGTGGTACATTATACAAATGTTATATTTTATGCTTTACAAGCAACCCACTTTGTACCTCCATTTCTTATTCAAACTAACTCCGTTTTTGACATATGAATACACTATGATATAGTGCTCATAACAAAGAATCCAACGATTCTAATATCCGGTCGTTCTGACAACTGAATTGCCCGGGGACGCCACCGGAATATAGTCTAAAGCCATTAGTCCAAAAAACGAGTTCCAACAGAAAGTACATGTTCTTGTGTTTCCTCTTGTTTATTTTTCATTATTTTCTCTTCCTCTTTCCTTTTTGTTGTTGTGGATTTTGGTACATTCTAACTACTTAGAATTGTATTTACGCGGTTGGTTTCCGATATAAACCGCCCGATTGTTCTCTGAACCAAAGAACAGGGAACAAAAACAATGAAAAAGACTGTCTGAGAATGGTCCAGAGGATTGAATAAAGTGTTTACATCCATGTATGTCTGTGTATCTATATAATTGTCCTTTTTCCCTTTGGGTTTTTCTGGTTTGATTCTTCTGACGAGGATTTAACAAAACTGGACCAGAGCAAAATGCCACACAATACAATAATACATTGTTTCTGTTGTATCACTTCAATTTTGCAGTTTATGATTTCTACTGAACGAGCATCAAGCATGATCTCTCTCTTTATTTCACATGATCTTCTGTGACTGAAAATTACAACGGCTGTATGTGATCATCATCAAATGCATTATCATACAAATAGGTGCTGTATACACATAACTGGCAATGGTACACATTTCGCATACAAAAGGCTTCTCAGCGTTTCTCTTTTTCATCGAACTTCATGTTTGCTATATATAACAGTTTCGAAAAACAAACATGAAAGTTTTCTTCTGACATGAATCTGTTTCAATGGTGAATCAAATCAATCACCATCAGCCGATGATGCTACCAATAATGCCTATGGCTATGGAGGCACAGAGCTTGGTTGCGGTTCATATGAAATTTGTTGTGTGTTGTTAGGGTTCAGATGACATTGATGACTGGAGGCGAATGCAGCTCGAGAAAACCTTTTCCTTCAGGATAGCCGCCTATGCATAGAGTGTCTCCTCGACCATGCCAGATACCGTCATGAACATTGTTCATCTCCAGCGTTCTCGATTCCTGCATTAGGGTCACAAGCAAGTTGAACCAAAAGGGCAATAATGGATAACCAAATTCTTAATACAAACCTGAGTTAATGTACAGAATGGACAGATGAGATGGTGGATGCAATCGTCAAAGAAACTATCAGTGCCCTGTAAAAAAGTAAGAGAATCGAAAGGTCATGATGCAGGAAACAAAGACAAATAGTTTCTTAACACACTCCAGAGAAAACAACAAAAGGAAGGAATGTGCTTACTCTAATGTTAAACTTCCTTCTTATCTGCATACGGAAGAAACCCAAGTAGGATGCAATCAAAAGGACGAAAGCAATAGCCAGGTAGAGAAAACAGTGCCTCTTGGTTACAGCAAAAGCTGCAACGTTGAATAAGACACCGGCGATAAGAATCATATGAACAGCTCCCTGACACACACACAAAATTGATAAAGAGGATGAGAAGTCAATACATAGAAAAGTCAGCATCTTTTAATGATTGCAACTCAAGAACGAGCTAAACTAAAAAGGTCCGAGATCAATTGTATTTATCAAAAATGATAAGGGATTTTTTTTTATACCTGAAGAAAGCAAGAACCAAAACCAGCCCTCGTCATGTTTTTCCCGAATCTGTAGCATGGACAGCTGAAAAACAAGGTAAAATACACGATTATAGAAAAGTCTCTTGCTTCATAATCACTCTTTTCAAGAATGATAAACAACTCAATTACTCTAATCACAGTAAATGTTCTCCCATTATGCACCAAATGTAGGATATAGACGCCACAATTCAAGGGCACAAAAAACATGAAAAAGCAGATTAGTTAGAATAGATGTTTTCCTCTATCAAATCATGGGACCTTTTGACCTAAATTTGACTTGCGAAATTCCTACATTACAAGACTCGCTTATCAAACACATGGGGATGATATAAGTAAGAAAACCCAGAATTTTCGCCGGAAAATCTTTCCTGGAAATTCCAATTTCTGGAGAAAATAAAAAAAACCCACCAAGCGGATTCGATGCAGAGATGACGATCCTCGAAGCAATCAATAACATCGCCTTCCCAAAGCCGTAAAACGCCGCCGCCATATTCATCATCATCCCCATCTTCTCCCTCCGAGCTCTCGAGTTTCCTCCATTTCCCCTGAGTCTGAAGCGCAACCGTCGAGCAAAGCAGATCGAAATCCAACACAGATATTCCTTCCAATTCCGTCAGCCTCTCACTCTCTTCCACCGCTGCGCCGCCGCCGCCATCTCCAATGTCGCCGATTACGGCGGCTCCTCCACTCTCTAGTTTATCCGAATCAGCCATTAACGAAAGAGATTTAGGGCTTTTCTCTCTTCTTAATTCTCTTTTTTCTCTTGGTATCTTCTCCAAAGGATTTGCCTTTTTGGTGAAACGCCTTTTGATACTTTATTTTTAATTTTTATTGTTTTTTTAAGCGTTGGTGATTTGGCGGGTAATTAATTATTCATAAACCCAGCTAAAAAACATTATAAACGGTACAACTGTTGCCACGTGGATATTTCGGATAGTGGAGAGTGATTGATGTCTTATCCTATCTGTGCTCAATTATACGATTCCTTAAATTCAGATTTTATAATTTTTGAAAAGGTAATAGACAGAAACAAATTGTTTTATTTTAATCATCAAATATAATGCTAACATTTGTGAATCAAACACCGGATTAATAACGTTTCTAAAGAAAGATGACTTTTGGCTAATTTAGGCTGACTATACTATTGTTTAAATCGCATATGAAATTCTTAATTATGGGTAAATTGTTATTAACTAGCAATAATGAGTCTTAAATTCTGCTGTAGTCCATTAATACCATGTGGTCTGTTTAAGACGTTTTGTTAAAATAGTAACGAACAAAAATTATAAATTTATAGATTTAATCAAGAGTGGTGGTCCGCATTTGTGTTGTATGGTCTGTTTTAATTTGAGGTTTTCTCTGTTTTATAGATTTAACTAATGGCATCCTATTTTTCGTGAAGTTATAAAGTTAGTGTTATTTTTATTTAAAGTGTTTTAAGTTGTTTAAAAATAAAATTTGGTGATGTGGCCTTATCATGCATATTGAATATCCTATATAAATAATCATACTCTCACCCAGTAAAATTCATATAAAACATATTTTACTATATGAATATGACAGCTATGAGGGTATTTTCATGAATATTATAATTTTCATAACATCATTTAACAGAATTAGTATATATCAACGTTAAATTACGTAAGTCACTTGTTTACATGTAAAAAAATAAATCATAATATATAAAAATAAGATAAACATTGTTCGATAAAGGAAAACAAATGAAAAAAAAAAGCTCTATAAGAGCTGCTGAGGATTGAACCATGGCTGTCACCAACAGCCGTCAAAATGTGATTATGCCACTAGACTAATACCTATATGACGTGTCTTCATTTTTCACATAATATTAAGTCGTATAAAGCTTATACACTTTACGAAAGGACCGGGTCTAAATTTATGTGATTTTGCAAATAAAAATGATTCTATAAATGTTGATGTTTGGTTTGACTTATCTATATGAAACCGGTTTTCTATATTTTCTTCATAATGTAATTAAAGAAGTAAAAACCATATCGAGCGGATGGAACCCTCAAAAATCGAGTTTTCTTATAATAATTTTGTTTTTCTCTTGATAAAATAATTATTGTTTGTTAACTGATTGTTATAAGTGAAGGTTAATTTGTGTATTATACCATGTGATTTCAATTAATTAGCGACTAATGATTTTTTTGAACAAAAATTAGCGACTAATGATATAACCTATATAGTGATTGCAGGCTAAACCAACAAAATAAATTATATATATAAATATGCATACATGCACGAGTAATAAATATATGATATTTATTATATATAAACTCTGCATGAGAGTATTGAACAATGATAATTATTCTGTTTTTAAATAGCTAACATCCATTTAGAAAACAATTAAATGGTGGAAAACGACTAGTAATCGAGCATATGTGTAGTCATCATATACTAATATTTTATCTTTTAAAAACAAATAACGTATAAAAAACCATATTTCCCTCATATGGAATAACGTATTAATTGTGCTTAAACAAAATTATTCAGCAAGCAGTGTCATGTTAATGAGTTTGAATGTATATATAAATTTGGGAAGTACGATTTCCCCTTTATCCCATTTTCACTTTATGATAAAAATTTATACGACGAGTAATAGAGTATATGTGTTAGTCATCGTATACAAATTGATTAAGAGATCATCCACACATATTTTTCATAATCATATAAAGTCATAAAGTGAAAAGATCTTTTTTTCCATGCATGCACTTCGTTATGTATGAAATTGTTATTCTTTGTATCACTTATAGGTGTGCATCTAGGTTGCATGGAAACTCTCTCTAAGGTCCGTTTCCCGTTTCGGAAACGGAAACTCGTTGGAAACGCGGGGAAACTCGTTTTCTTGGCAACGTGTTGGAAACGTTCGTTTACGTTTTGGAGACGTTCGTTCCGTTTTGGAAACGCGACGGAAACTTATATTTTTATATATATCGGCAGGGCTTTTTTAATAATTTTTTTGGGCTTTTCTTTAATAAATANATTATGATATAAACTCTGCATATGCACGAATAATAAATACATGATATCTCATGTCCTATATATACTAAATGGCACTGAAGTTGTCACGACTATAAATACAAAAACCTTAAATCAAAGAAAAAAGTATTTGAATATGACAACTATTGTATCCTTAAAGAACATGTTTTGACAAATACATTTTTGTTTTACTACAACCAAATTGGGGTAACAAACTAATCAGGGTGGAAATCATTTATCTAGCAGTTGGTGAAGCATTAAACATATCAACCAAAATTGGTGCAATAATTTCTTACACTTACCGCTTAATTTGTTTTTTTTCTTAAAAATATTTGATCTTAACAAAACGTATAAGAAACCATATTTTCCCCATATGGAATTATGTATTGTGTTGAAACAAAATAATATAATTCAGCAAGCGGTGTCATGCATGTAAATAAGCTCGAACGTAATTCAGCAAGCGGTGTAATCATCGTATAATAATTTATTAACGGATTATCCACCTAACATCATTTATGTGATTTTTACTTGTCATCCATACACACATATACTGTTGAATGTCTTAGTGGAAGACTAAATTAAAAAGTTAAGTATAAATAAATTGAGAACTAGGTTTATATCATAAAATTCATCGAAAATGTAGGTTTTTTAAATGCTCCTTTACAAAATCTACATTGTTCTGTAGTCAACTGGAATTAATTAATTAATTATTTATTTATTATTATTTATGCAATTAACTTTTTCAAAATGTTGATCCCCAAGACCTATACTAGATAATGAAAGAAGTCTATTAACTAAATGCCACAACCCGTTGCAGTTTCTATAAATACAACAATAATTTTAAAAGAAAATAAAAACTTAAACTATAGAAAAAGTATTTGTATCTAAAACCCTATTTTGACAAAGACGTTTTCGTTTCTATGTAACAAAATTGAGGTGAACTCATCCAGCTAATTAACATCATCTATGTTTATTAAATGTTGGATTTTTCTTAGTGAAATTGGACTCGATCATCCACCTAATTAACATCATCTATGTGATTTTCACTAGTCATCCATATACACGTTTTCTTATTCTCACAATCAAGCCATAAAGTGCTGAGAACATCTTATTTTTCCTATGCATGCACTTCATTAATTATACTTATATTCATTATATGTATAACGCAAACATTTTGTTTTATGTATGATTTTATTATATATGTGTATACACATGCATGAAAAGATTTTTTCGTCAATCATTCAAATGATAGAAAATTCAATCACATCTATTTTTTTTTATTCGTGCATGCATACAAGATATATAGTGTTCCAATACCATTTAAACAAGGTATATTATATTGTTTCGATAAGCAATTGTTTCGTCTAATTAAATAATTATTCATATGTTAATATGCATGTTATATATACTTATACAAATGAATATTCAGTTTAGTTTTGTTTTAGATTTTTGGGTGTTTCTGAATTTTTAGGGTTTAGCAAAAATAGTAGCTAAAGTGGAATCTAAACTTTGAAAAAGAGTGAAATTAAAACTACTCAGTATCAATTTGGCACGGTCTCGATTTCAGTTTGGATATATTATCTCCATCAAATTTATTCTTAATCTAAAAGAAATTTAAATTTTGGTTTTTCTTTTTGTTTTATGATTTAAAATTAAGTTTTGGTTTATAATTTTCAGGATATAGAAAAGAGATTAAAACCATTATGGCCGCGGTATTAAATTGCAATTCGATTTGCATGTAAATCATATATAGTTCATCGGTTATGTCAAATTATACCAGTTTAATTTATCCATATATATAAAAAAAACTCTTCATGAGACTCAACAAACCATGATAAAATATTGTGGTTTTAAAGAACTTAAATCCATTCAAAAACGTATTTTTATCCGTAAAAAATATTGAACTTTTTTCTGTTAAGAAAAAAATATAAAAGACTGTGTTTGGAATAAAAAGAAGAAACAAGAATTATTTTTTTTATTTTTTATAAAAGTTGCTGATGAATGTCTTAATGGAATATCGAAAAGAGTTAAAAAAAATTGAGAACTAGGTTTATTTTACAAAATTCATCGAAAAATGCCCCTTTATAAAACCTATATTGTTATTTAATTATTAAATTAGAATTATATATTTACTTATTATTATTATTTATGCAATTAACTCTTTCTAAATGTTGATCCCTATGACCTATACTAGATAATGAAAGAGGAATGTGGAACTAAAAGTCATTATCCTTTGTAGTGTCTATAAATACAACAATAATTCTAAAAGAAAACAAAAATGAAAGTTCATAGAGAAACAAATGAATCACATTCTCTATAAATTGAGACAAATATTTCATTTAGTGCTCCACATTCTTCAATTGATTTTTATTTTTTAGAGTGAAACAAAAAATCTTCAAGAATGTTGTCTATTAACAATATCAAGCTCTCAACTTTTTTCTTTCTCATAATAGCTTTCCAAGTCCTTAGTTCTCTACCACCATCAACTTCCGAATTCGAATCCGATATGATCCAACGCGATGGCTTTCTTCCGTCTTGGTTAACCGATCACGACAAGAAGTTTCTAGATTCCAATGTAGAGGTAATCATAGAAACCTAAATTTTGTTTTTGTTACAATTTGATGTTTATTGAACAAAAAAAATATTTCTTTTGTGTATTTACTATATATCTATAATTTGGAATTCGCGATATACATCCATATTTGAAAAACGAATATATATATATATATATATATATATAATTTAAAATTTACCAACATCCATTGGTTGAAATATATCATTCTCTATTTGCTAATCCCACTACGCGTTATATTAGTTAAGTTCTAAAATTTGTTTTCGTTATAATTTGAAGCTTCTTGAACAAAAAAAAATACTACTATATTTCTTTTGTATTGGAACTTTCGACACCCATCTTAAAAAAAAAAAACATATATAATTTGTATACGAATCCTTCGTACAATTTTTATCCGAGAAGACGAAATCCCCACAAACCCAAATCACAAAAAATGTCCTCTCAGACAAACCAAACCATTCTTCCTCTACTCCCTAACAAACCCATAATCATCGTCACTCCTCTCTCCGAGAACCATCATCTGCTCCAAAGCCCTGAATTTCGTCCTCAAAATCCGAAGCGGCGGCCACGACTACGAAGGTCTCTCACACATCTCTGACAAACCCTTTTTCATCCTCGACCTGTCGAATCTCCGTGACGTCTCCGTCGATATCGCGGACCAATCGGCGTGGATCTCCGCGGGAGCAACTCTCGGCGAGGGTTGTTGACGGATTTGGGAGAAAAGCAAGATCCATGGATTCCCCGCCGGAATTTGTCCGACGGTTGGTGTTGGCGGGCATTTAAGCGGCAGTGAGTACGGTAATATGGTGAGGAAATACGGATTATCGGTGGATTACGTTACAATCGCGAAGATCGTCGATGTCAAAGGTCGGATTTTGGACCGGAAATCAATGGGTGAGGATATTTTCTGGGCGATTTGCGGCGGAGGAGGAGCGAGCTTCGGCGTCGTTTTGGGTTTCCCGGGTGGAGCAGTATATGGATTCCGGAGCGGTGGATGGTTCACAAATGGCAATCAGTGGGTCCGAAAACCGACCCGAGGAAGAAGGTGAAGACGGTGAGAGCTTCTGTGGTTGCTCTGTTTCTGGGGAAAGCAGACGACGTCGTTTCGCTGCTTGCTAAGGACTTTCCAGAATTGCAAGGAGATGACTTGGATTCGGTCAGCTTTATGGTGGGATAATGATGAAAACGCCACTCAGACTGATCCTAAAGTGCTTCGGGAAGAGGAAATCGGATTACGTGGCGACTGAGATTCCTAAAGATGGGATCGAGTCTCTGTTCAAGAAGATGACCGAAGAGGGATGCAATGATGTAACCGAGAGAAGGAGAAGATGAATAGAAGAAAAAGCCGGTGAGAAAAGAGGGAAAAAGAAGGATTAGAAAGGCGAAAATTGAAAAAGGTGCCGGCAAGGAAGATCGGGAACTTGTTGCGGTGGTTTCGACAACTGTGCCCGAGATCATAAAGTCTTAAACACTTTTTCACCCTTCTCTCATGGGCCCAACTCTCTTTAGAAATATCATTTTCTCTCTACTAATCCCACTCTCAGATCCTCTATACGTTTATATTAATCAAAGTCAACATGATTCGTTTTTTTCTTCTAATCAATGAGTTATGTATATAATTTTCTATGGCAAAAATGACATCGATAAAATAATTTATTTTGATTTTATTTTAGATATGTATTCTTAAAAAATTGGTTTCTTAACTTATGAATAAGAAACGCACAACATTTTCTTTCTCCCTTTGTCAAAAATTTTTGTTTTCTTGTTTCTTTATTTTTATTTTTTATATATAACTGCATTAAATTAAAAAAGCAAATGTAGTCAGTCCATCATGATTAGAGAAACCCACAATAGATATATATTTAAAATTTTATCCAAGAAAGAGGCCAATATGAACCAATAAAGCCCATGGAATAGTAGCCTAAAACTCTAGAGCCCAATTTTTTTCTTGTTTTTTTTTTCAGTTTGTTATTGAATTTCCTATGTTCCCATGTAACATAATTAACCTTATAATATTATAACAGGTACTCAAGAGTAAGGCCAACCTTATTGTTGCAAAAGATGGCACGGGAAACTTCACGACCGTAAAGGAGGCGGTCGCGGCGGCTCCGGAGAAAAGCAAGACCCGATTTATCATATACGTGAAAAGAGGCATCTACACTGAAATCATTAACATTGGGGGGAAGAAAACGAATTTAACAATGATTGGCGACGGTAGAGACTCGACAATTCTCACGGGCAGTTTGAACAAAAAGGATGGTACTAAAACCTACGATTCCGCAACCCTCGCTAATATATTTTTTTCTTTTCTAGAGTATAATTGTTTTCCATAATTTTATACTAAACGCCGGTATTAAAACATAAATAACAAAATTAATGATGTAAACAGTTGGATTTTGATTGATAATCCGCAAAATTGTAAATTCGTACCAAAGTTTTTTAAATTTCTTTATTTATTAAAAGAATCAAAGTTAAAATTAGTTACACTATATATAATCATTTTTTACAATTTAGAACTATGAGATTTGAATAGTTGTAGAAATATAAAAGAAAAATGTTCAAAAATATAGTTCATTTTTGCTTCAATTTTTAACTCAAGTGATTCATTATACCTGACTAAAATATTAAAATTTTGCACATAAATAAAAATAAATCAACAACAAAGTATTATCACCATTTGAGTACGTTATTGATAGAAACAATAAATCTCATAAGATGATGAATAATCTTTTTTGAAGAAAAAAAATATTTTAAATTTTCTATAGTACATTATTTGTAAAATAATTCAAACATTTTACATTAACCTTCAGCATGAATTTTTATGTAACTGACCTAACATAAAATTAATTAAAAATAGATATTTAAACATCACATATATACACCAATGAAATTTTTAATTTTTCTAAAAAAAAAATA
The DNA here is from genome assembly GCA_002933915.1 of Eutrema heterophyllum. NCBI lineage: Eukaryota > Viridiplantae > Streptophyta > Magnoliopsida > Brassicales > Brassicaceae > Eutrema > Eutrema heterophyllum. Next base: position 70,070 of record PKMM01027338.1, on the reverse strand, counting down.
TTTTTTCGTTGACTTCCAATTTGGTTATATACATTTCCATTCCTTAAAAAATATTTTAAAAGAAAGATAAAAAGTTTAAAATAGTTTTTAAACTATAAAATGGAAAAAATCACGTTTGTATTATCTCATAATTTCTTTTTTTTTCTTTCAATATCCCAATTTTATTATTTACAATTTTTATTTTTCATAACTTATTACTACATTCTATTGAACTTCTTACAAAATATTAAAAAGGAAAGATCGCTTTTTAAAATAGAAAAAAAACATTTTACTTAAAATCTCTAAAAAAACAAAAACAAATTCATCTAAAAATATAAAATTCATTTTAAAATATCTCGTTACAACAAATTATATTGACAGGTGAGACATCTTAATTAACTTTGATACATGTTTGTAATCTCATGAATTTTAATTTTACCACATGTCACGCTCACGTTAATGTTAATATATCAAATTGATATAACAAGATTTTAAGAACCTAATGGACGGGCGTTTGATACAATTACAGTCGTTGATGGAAACGGATTTATCGTACAAGATATCTGCATCCAGAACACGGCCGGGCCGGCCAAAGAACAGGCTGTGGCTCTCCGAGTGAGCGCTGATTACTCGGTGATATACCGTTGTAGAATTGATGCGTATCAAGACACGCTTTACGCTCACTCCGGAAAACAGTTTTACCGTGATTGTTACATCACCGGAACGGTAGATTTTATCTGCGGAAGAGCAGCAGCCGTGTTTCAATACTGTCAAATTGAAGCACGAAAACCAATTGAAGGACAAATTAACATGATAACGGCTCAATCAAGCGACGGCAAGATGAGTGCAATTGAGAAGTCGGGGTTTTCATTCCATAAATGCAATATAACGGCCAGTGCGGATCTCGCTCCGGTCAAAGGAACTATAAAAACGTATCTAGGACGTCCATGGGGCGAGTTTGCGACGGTGGTGTTCATGAAGTCTTTTATTGATGATGTCATTGATCCATCGGGTTGGTCTCCATGGAATAGCAGCACCATTGGACGTCTATCAACTTTATATTATGGCGAATACGAAAATAAAGGTCCGGGTGCAGACACAAGCAAAAGAGTCAAATGGAAAGGATTTAAAATAATCACGGATCGAAAAGAAGCATCAAATTTCACGGTTGGAAAACTTCTACTAGGAAATGAGTGGCTTAACTCTACTGGAATCCCTTACGAGGAAGGGCTTTAATTATATTATCTTATGATGTTAATTAACTATATCATAAACACGAGCATATAACCTAAGATATTTTTAAAATGTTATCTACGAATTCCTAAACAAAAGATATTTGTTGTTTTTTGACGTTTACAATTGAAGCCTCAGATACAAAAAGTTTCTTTTTCGTTTTTCCATCTCTAAATCGGTTGTATAAATTATTAGATGGTGAATATCAATCAGTTTTTGTCGAATTAACGAACATACGTTCTTCAAAGCCCATACATTCATATTATGGTACGGTTTAAGATACATGGGCTTTGAGTTTAAAATAATACAACCTATTAAGTCAATTTGGGCCTTGATTAAGGTAATGCAACCCATAAACTCATCTTGTCATTATACAATCATGTAATATACTTTTCATGCAAGTTGTAATTACTAATTACTATTAGACTCACAAGTCATAACTCATAACTCATAACCCATAACCGATCCCAACCTAACTTGTTTTGCAATATAAATGGTTTAATATATTTTGTGTTTAAATATTTTCTCTCGGTTTAAAAAGTTATGGTTGAATAACGTAACTAGGGGTGTCAAAATGAGTTATGGGTCGATCCAAATCAACATAATCCATGATCCTAATGGGTCAAAAAATTGACCATAATGGGTTGATGGGTCAAATGGGTCATGAATCATATGGGTTATGGATCAATTTATAATGGATCATGGGTCAAATGGGTGATCCGTTGGACCCATCATAATGACATCATCATGACTTCATTATGATTTTATTATGACATCATCATGACATCATCATGACTTCATTTCATTATGACATCATCATGACATCATAACAATATTACTACTATCATAACATCATTTTCCCGCCAAAAACGCTATTATACTTTTTCCCGCCAAAAACGCAAATTCATATTTTCCGCCAAAAACGTGATTCCACATTTTCCCGTCAAAAATATGATTCCGCGTTATCCCGCCAAAAACGTGATCTCGCTTTTCCCGCCAAAAACGTTATTCCGCATTTTCTCACAAAAAATGCGATTTCATATTTTTCCGCCAAAAACGCGATTCCGCATTTTCCCGCCAAAAACACAATTTCACATGTTCCCGCCAAAAATGCGATTCCGCGTTTTCCCGTCAAAAACGTGATTCCGCATTTCCCGCCAAAAACGTGATTCCGCGTTTTCCCACCCAAAACGTGATCCTGCTTTTTCCGCCAAAAACGTTATTCCGCATTTTCCCGCCAAAAACGCGATTCCTCATTTTCCCGCCAAAAACGCAATTCCGCATTTTCCCGCCAAGAACGCAATTTCACATTTTCCCGCCAAAAACGTGATTTCACATTTTTCCGCCAAAAACGCGATTTCACATTTTCCCGCCAAAAACGCGATTTTGCGTTTTCCTGCCAAAAATGTGATTCCGCGTTTTCCCGCAAAAACATGATTTCACATTTTCCCGCCAAAAACGTGATATCACATTTTCCCGCCAAAAATGTGGAATCACGTTTTTGGCAGGAAAATGTGAATTTGCGTTTTTGGCGAGAAAATGTGAATTTGCATTTTTGGCAGGAAAAAGTAGAATAGCGTTTTTGGCGGGAAAATGATGTGATAGTAGTAATATTGTTATGATGTCATAATAAAGTCATGATGATGTTATAATGAAGTCATGATGATGTCATAATGAAGTCATGATGATGTCATAATGATGTCATTATGATGGGTGCAACGGGTCACCCATTTGACTCATGATCCATGTAATTAGATAGGTCATGGATGACCCATGATCCATTTACACTTAATCCATTAGAATCATGGATCATGGGTGACCCATTTGACCTATTTTGATACCCCTAAACGTAAGAGACCACTCCCATCTCTAATCATCTCTACCACATCTGCACTGCAAGGAAAGGAGAATAAATTATTTTTATCATCTCTGTTCAATTTTACGATTTTCTTAAATTTAGATTTATAATTTCCGGAAAGGTGACAGAAAAACAAATTGTTTGTTTATCATCAAATATAACGTAGCTAAGATTTATTATCAAATGGAACGCTAAATTTGTGAACCAAAACAGAGAACAAATAACGTTTATAAAGAAAGAGGACTTCTCTAATTTTTGGCTGACTATATTGTTTAAATCGCATTTTAATATTTTTTAGTTTGTTAATGAATCGCATCTTAACTTATGGGTATGTAGTATTAGTTAGCAATTATGAGTCCTATTTGTTATTGTAGTCGCACTACCTCCATTAATAATTTAATAATCCCTCCATTTTTTTATATTTGATGGTTTAGGTTAGTGCACACTATTTATGAAATCATTTAATATTTTATTTTTTTCAAAATTATAACCTCATTTTCATCAATTTCTAAACAATCCAGCCAATAACAAAACAATATACAGAATTCAAAAAGTCAAAAAAAAAAAATTAATTAATATTGCATAGAAACTTGAAGACATCATTTATTTTAAAACAAAAAATAATCCTAAAACATCAAGTATAAAGACGGTTTGCTAAAATTAGTAACGGAAAAATAATAAATTTATGGATGCAAAATGAGTTGGAGTTGAATCGTAAGCAATTAGATATAACAAAACTGGAGTTCTCCAGATTTGTTAGACAAATTTATTTTATTAAATCGCTCTGTTTTATTATAATGTATATATTATATCATCTATATATTAAACAAGAATAGTTTGGTGGTGACATTTGACGTGTCATCACAACAATTATTCTCAGGATTTAAAATATTTATTAATTCATTTATTTTCTTTATACTATTTTTGTATCCAAGTTTATTTTAAGTTGACAATTAAATTACTTTGCCACATAGCAGTTTCTCATTAATTCGATTTTTATCCAATTATTTTTTATATTTCTCTATTCCCTACTATTCCTATTACCAAACAGAATTATTTTTTTTCTCTACACAAAATTATTTCATTCAAATATATGTTTTAATATGAAACTAATTTGACATACGAAAAAATTACATCGTAACTAATTTAAACTTTTGGTAAAAAACATTTAATATATAAATTATAACAATTTGTAAGACTTCGGGTGTATTAGGGAATATATAAATTAGTTATGTAATTTAATGGTTCTTTCTCCACATGATATTTTATTTAATATATAAATTATGAGGTTGTATTGATTAAAATATTTATTCTGCAAGTTCTTCAAGTTTTTTTCAGAGAATATTCTAATTTTGTAAGAACTAGATTAGGATCCGCATATACGCGGGTTTATAATAAGATATTTTATAATCCTTGAAATTTTTTTAAAAAAAAACAAAATTAAATCATCCGTGAAAATAAATAATATAAAACTTTAGAAACAAAGTTTCTAATAAAATAAATATATATTATGAAAGAAGAATTTGGTGGAGCAGATACAATAAATAGCTTTGGAAACGATTATTAGACTTTTGATTATGAGAAGTTATATTTTTTTTTTCTTTTAGGATTAGTAATCCATTGTTTTATTTTCTTAATCTAAATAGAAAAACTATTTTTTTTTTCCTTTTTTATTAACTTTGGCTTTTAGAATAAATGTAGATTTTGTATTTTTTTTTCTCTTTTTTTAAGTAACTTTAGCTTTTACTTTTAGGATTATGAATCGATTATTAATTTTTCCAAATTTTTATGTAGAAGAATTTGGTGGAGCAGATACAGTAAATAGCTTTGGAAACGATTATTGAACTTTTAATATTTTTTTTTATATATAACACTTTTTATTTGGTAGTTTTTATTTTTTCTCTTACTTTACTTTTTTTAATGTTATTAGTTTTCATTATATAAAACACAATTCTTTTTCCTTTTATGTTATTTTTATTTGGTAGTTTTTATTTTTTTCTCTTACTTTACATTTTTAATGTTATTATTTTCATTATATAAAACACAATTATTTTTCCTTTTTTTGCTATTTTTTATTTTTTAAAATAAATAACTAACAATAGGAAAGTTTATATTATTATTTTGACACATGTCGCGATCTTCATTGTATTATCCTGTTTAAAATAACACAAATTTTTAACATCAATATTTGTAAAGAGTACGTATGTAGTTAATCTAAATGATACAAACCTTTTCATCATAATGAGCACATTATTTGCTTTTAGATTTCTAGCTTCCTACTTTCGAATAATGCACACTATAGTACGACGATAGACCCTATTTCGATCAAATTGATTCACAGTAAAATAGTTTTGATCGATTTTTTCGAGTTTTATAAGTCATGATTTGCTTGTTTAGAATTTGAATAAGAGAACTAAAAAATGGAAGTACACATTTAAAAATTAAAAAGTGTAGATTATTATATAGAGTTTGGTCGTGGTTGTATATTAATAATTTTCTTTTTTTAAGTTTCTTTTTGTCATAATGGAAATGATTATAAACTTTTAAGTTTAGTCGTATATTAATAATTTTCTTTTTAAGTTAAGAGTATATTTATAATTTTCATTTTTTAAGTTTGGTCGTGGTTGTAGATTATAAACTTTTAAGTTTTCTTTTGTCACTTTTTTTATTATAATTTTTCTTTACTTATTCTTGTTTTTTTTTTTTTTTTAAGATTGCATTTTTTTAGTTTAATATTTTTTAATATTTACTTTAATTCATTTTTACTTTTTTACTAAATTGACACATGTCAAGATCTAAATTAACCGTGACAAATGTCACGATCTCGTGAGTGAAAATTATCCTATGTATCACGCTCACGTCGATATATCCAACTTTATATAATAAAATTTTTAAGTTTGTCAATTTGGAAGAATACTTAGAGAATATTCTATCGAGTTTATGGAAATTTTTTGTAGAGGATTACAGAGTTTTTAATTCCATCACATTAAATAATTTTAAGCATTAAATTTTGTAAATATTTATTATCATAAAAATATACATTCCAAATCTAAATTATTCAAACAAATATATTATCGCCTACTGAATTAAATCAAAATTACCTTAACCTATCTTAATTTTTTTAGCTATTACCAAATACGGTTGTTTACATCTCAATCGATTTTTTTTTCTAACTAAACAAATCAATTAGATATCATTATAATTCGAAAATATAGAAATATATATTTATCACGTGATTTGCGATTTTGTTAGTATCTTTGAGCTATGATTTTGGTAAATAATAACTACATTCAGATTTTGTATTTTTTTTTTTTAATTTCTAATATTACCTTTCCCGCTTATTTGATTTTATAATTATTTATTATCAAAACTTCTTTAAGAAGTTATACTATAATCTAAGCCTATATAAGAATTTCATCGGTTTCTTTCATCTTCGCTGATCTCATAGTTTTTTTTTTTTTTTTAAAAGATTTAATGCTAATTGAGATTTTTGTTTTTCTTCTCGAATCAGTTCAAAGAAGAACGAAATCTTCGCCATGTCTCTGTTGACGTTGACGAAGAGTTTCTCAATAAGTAAGTTCATGTCTATCTTTTTGAAAAAAATTGTTCGGTCTAGACTGGTTGTGTAAATATTTTAATCATGACAGATACGACATCAAATGGAATGATTCAATTTTCGCAGACGACAAACATTTGCCGATGTAAGTGATTTCTTCATTTTCTTTCCAAAAATAAACTTCAATGTAAAGATTATTATTGAAGTTTATGAAGAATACAATTCGGAGGAAACTTTGCTACTCGATCCTTAGACGGTCCCCAAGCCCTTGAAAATTGATTTGATAAAGCCTTCATTCATTTTTTACAAGTTTTGTGGTTGATTTGTCCATATGTTTTTTTGTTTTTAAAATTTTCCATATGTTAGGAAAGTTTCTGATCAATAATTTGTAGACATTAATGCATTTGAAAAAGTAACGAGCTAAAGATTATAGTTGTGAATGTAAGTTGAATTGAGTCTCTGCTTTCTATTTTCTCATTTGAGACACTCATGCCACATGTCCATTTATTATTGGTTCTACTTTTTAAAATTAAAATTTAATAATAAAATCAAATTCTATTAAAATACTAATATTAATTTGTTGAGAGACTTACCATTGCAGCTGCTCTAAGAGCAGTTCCAATGGTAGAACCCCTCATGGAGTTCTTACCAATATTTTAATTATAAATTTTAAGAACTCCATGCTAAAAACCCCTAAAAAGGTTCTTAAATAAGAACCTTAAGAACCTTTTTTCTCAAAGTTAAGAACCTCTCTAATATTTATTATTATTTGTCATTATAAAATTTTAAGAACCCCTCCTCTAAGAACCCCGGATGGAGATGGTGTAAGGGATCACTCCCATCTCTAATATAAATTTTACAAACTTTCAACGTAGTAGAGTACTGTAGACCTTGTAACTGAGATAAAACGTATGAGCAACATAAGTACAGAAATATTAAAGAAGGAATCAAAAATCTAGCAAGAAATTTAATTTTGGTAAATAACGGTAATATTCTTCTTCTTTTTTCTTTTTGAAAATAAGTGGAACATAAAATTCATTGGGGCAATTCTCAAAAATTGGAACGACCATATACTACTAGTTATTGGAAATAGTCACATTACTACATCTGTGTCCGGGTAATGGTAGCGAGTTTCAATTCGTGATTGGAAGGAAAAGAGAAAGCAAACAAAATTATTAGCTATACGAATTAGAATCCATTACATGAGTATATATCCCAATTAAAATGCATATATATAGCTGTACAAACAATAAATTAAAGCATGATGACATATTGATATCCATGGAAAAATAACTAAATACTAAGGCAATGGTTTTTTTTTTGTTGTAAAAGGGCATTCTATTTAAATTGCAAAGTAACCGGTACAAACTATGACCTTTTGGATCATACAGTTGTTATAATAGTTAAAAACATTAAGAAAAAACTTAGTCTAGTTGCCGGAACTATCACATAACCTTAAAATATGAAAAAGTAGAGAAAAGAGAAAAAGGCAAGAAACATCACAAGAGATCATTTATGACCAACCCCGCCTCCACGACCACGCCGTCCGCGATTATTAACAACAGTCCACTCCATCTCTTGCATCTTTTGGGTTGGCTTAACCGGCCTATCCCGCAAGATTCGCTGAGTTGATGCTTCCATGTTAATATCTAGAGATTTGGCCATCTAAATCACACCTTTCATACACTTCAATTCCTTGATCATTACAATCAGTCCTACACAAAGAAAGTTCAGTACCTGAAATAACCTCATTAGTCATTGGGATTTCTGGTAAGGGACAGACATCATCAACCTCAGTATTTGTTGTGACTTCTTTTGAGCTACGGTTTTTATCCTTTTTATTCTACTATATGCTAACAAAATGATTAATCATATTTACATATAATTTATGCAACGTTTATGTATATTTCGTCATTGGAGTTATAATCATGGATCGGAAAAAATTGCAGCTTATGAAACAATATTTTGTATTTATTTCAACAAAACGTGTGATCAAAAGAATAATTTAATCTTATGTATCGATATTGAACTTATAATCCGAGGCAAATAGATTGTTAAAAAATTTAGTATTGGTTTCATTACAGAATATATCGTAATGACCAAACGATTATTTACAGTTTTATTCTATCAGAATTTACCCATGTTTTTGTAATATTTATGTAATAACTTTGATTTGCAATTTATTACATGCTTATGTAATTTATACAAAGTATAGAAGATAGGGCAGAACATATTAAATGGAGTTACATAGTAGAGTAAAAGTTTTATAAGGTAAAGAACATATTAAATAGAGTTATGCATCACCAAGTAGGACAATTAACGATTTAAATTATCTAAAACAAACCAATACAAAGAGACAAAAAAAATCTGGATTATGCATGAAGGCATGAAATAAAGAAATAGGAACCATATATAATCAATTTCTCATGTAATATAACACAATTTTGATATTTTCCTTCAACTTGTTAACCAACACTTCCTGCAACCACAACACTAATATTTTGTTCCTAGAAACTGACTTTTGTTTGGTGAAGAGCAAATGATCTTGGTACAAAGAGTTAATGCCCTTATATTTTCTGAACGACCCTACCAAATTCCCATAGAAGACCACTAGAACCCTAATTGATGTCGAGTCGTCATTGCATCCGCCACCTGACTTGACCATTAAAGTTTTGACTTCTAAATTTATGTTTTCTACTTTCCGGTTGGGTTTGGGTATGCCATGTGAAATTCAGGATACCCTAGAAAACAGTTGAATTCTGATTCATTCGAATCAACCCCATATGCTAATAAATAAGCTTTTTTCTTCAAATGGTATAAAAGAGAAACAGAATCACCTCAAGTTTGTCTTCTCTGGCTTTATGGTTCTTAGGTAGTTGTTGAAACTCTTCAGTAAAACGAAGACACTATCATGAATATAGAAGTAAAATAATGAGAAAAGTTAGTTAATAAAACAAAACCATTCAAATAACCTTGAGATTCTGAATTTGATGAGGACAACCCGCGGGAACAAACACCGCTTCTCCTAGTTTTTGCACAAATGTCCATGGCTCAATCCCTTGAGTTTTCTTTTATGCATGCTCCATGCACGGTTAAGAAACATGATTGATCATGTATCGGATGATAAACCTAGCAAAAGAGTACCCCCAAGGTTATCATCTGTACATAAACACTGAGACTTGGAAATAAAATAGATACATGATTCCTTCAAAGAGTTAGAATTGATCTATTACACACAACTCAGTATTAACCCCCGAAACACAACCAAGAAATCAATCATAACTATAAATCCGACTGAATCATTCCAAACTCAAAAGGGTGTGTATTCAATATAATATTTAGGAGGATTTGGAAAAATTTGAGTTTCAGTGAGTTTTTAGATGATTTGAGTGAATTAGGTAAATTGTTATGATTTGTCTTTAAAATTCTATGAAATCTCACCTAAAACCATGAGATTTGAATTTTTATTTTTTTTAACTAAAAAACTCCACCAAAACATCTTCAAATCATTAAAAGTCTTCTAAAATCCACTATTTAAAATATTTTCAATAACAGTGAATTTGAAGGTTCATTTACAAATCATTAGTTCAATAACATGAGATTTTTAAAGACTTTTTAAAATTTATGTTTGAATAACATAGGATTTATGATTTTAATACAAATCACTCCAAATGATGGATTGAAATAGACTCCAAAAAATAAAAAGGCCAAACCCAATTACAATAAACAAAACTGGTCCTAAACTCAATTCAGAATAAAAAGGCCAAACCCAATTTCACTATATTTTGTATGTTTTTTATTAACATGTCACCATGCATTTTTTCTTGTTTGTATGTTGGACTACTAGGTTTTAGGTTTGTACCGCACTATGCGAGGCGTAATGATTAATTCAATAAAGAAACGTAGAGTTTTGATTGACCTACGTATATGCAATTTTGAAAGTGTATTTGAAATTACAATCGGTTTAGAACTAAAATAACAAAATAAAAACTAAAGAAAAACGACAACCATACAAAAGACATAAATAGTAAGATCAGAAAATAAAACTCCATCTTCCTCTTCTTGTAATCGAACCATCAAAAAGAAAGAATCACTGAAAGGATGATTAGCTACTTACTAGAGAAGTATTAAAGGTATGTAGTTCGCAAATCCATCGAATATATTTTCGTCATTAACATTAGCTTACACTTGAGAAATATAATAGAAACTAGAGATCTATGTAGGTGACTGTTATTTCCAGTTCCCAAACACATCACAATCTTCAAAGTATAATATTTGCCTTAAATAAAGGGATGTCGATTCGGTAAAAATAATCTTCAAGATAATGACTCTAAACCCTGCACATTTATTCTCAAATTATACAATATCTTAGAGCATGATTATCGGTGATATTTGTGGGTGTCTTCCCGTGTGGGGCCCACAAATTTGTAGAGAACCAGTGTCTCCACTGTCTCGCGGAAGACACCAGGTCTTCCCAAAAATCGCCACGTGTCGCAACGTGATTCGTCGCGACATTAAAAAATTAATTTTAAAAAAAAAAAATAAAAAAAATAAAAAAAAAAATTCCGGAAGACCCCGTGTGTAGGGGTCTCCGATAAGGATGCTCTTAATCTCAAGAAATCTAATCAGAATCTCGAATGTACGTAGCTGAATGTTGTTTATGTAGAACCGTAAAACATCGGATTGAAAACTTTAACCCTCAAGGAGAAATTAACAAATATTTACCAAAAGAAAAAAAATCTTAAAAACCGGATTGATAAACGAGGTTTGTTCTTTCTAAAGGATAATAAATAAAACGATACAAATAAGAGAAATATCACATTCGAGACAGAATAAAAGAAAGATCTTTGCAAAAGAAAAGGTTGTTTTTGTTAAAAAACAGAACACGGAGACGAGATTTGATATCTTTCCTTAATTCAATAAAATCATCTGAAGTGTGACGGATTTAAACGATTTTTCAATCCCATGATACAACCGTGGCTAGACCGTTTCACAACACTTTAAACAGAATCTACGAACTACAACACTACGATATACTCTCGACTTACATTTGGAAAAACGGAAGAGAAAAAATTAAAAGACGGGAATTGTTTGGAGAGTTGGATTTGTTCTGTGTGAGTGTGGCAAGGAGAAGCGACCTTATGACGTCATCATGATGTAAGTGATGACGCATGGAGAGGATGTCGACATATGCACTTAGAGTCACAATGGAGAATGTTGACATCCAACACAAGTCACAAAGTGGAAGGCCTCTTCCTCCACCGTTCAAGACAGACCTGTTGGGTTATCATTGTTGTCTCGGTTTACATCAAAGTCCGGGTGGTTCAAGACATCGTATTCACCTCCTAGTTGAGTAAATCCGACATATATAACAATGAATGGTTCAAGGCTAAAAAATGCTACCATATCAGATATATTGAATTTTCGCTTATACTCTCGAAAGTCTTTATGTCTAGTTAGTAGAGTCTGTCTAGCCAGTCAGGTCTAGTCAGTATAGTCAGTTGAGTCTGTCGTCATATGTTTAGAGTAATTTCTATTCATGTGGGGGATTATTGGAACCAATTTTGATACTATGACTTTTGTCAACTTTCCGACGACTTTTCCGATGAAGTATTTCACTGAAATGACCGGATTATGGATGCGTCGGAAACATCGCAATGAGTACTATAACATGATATACTCTCATGTCAAAATTGGATTTAAATTGAATGAGAAATGATAATTCAAAATGTGTATTTTGTCCCACGTTTGAAAAATTTCCCACTACTATATAAAAGAGTGAACTTAAGAGTAAGTTCAAAAATATTGGGTACATTATGATGTATGGGTAAGAGGTAGACCCAACCACAAACACGCGTGCGCGCGCCTCGCCTCGCCTCGGCTCGGGCTCGGGGCTCATGGGTTTGATTACAAGTACGTAAGTGATGATGTCACATTGACATCGTGATGACGTACTTCATCCGTAGGTGACAGTGATGATATGCTAACGTTTGCGTAAGACTCGGGCATGCTGACGTTCAAGAATGGCCAACACCTACTTCCATTGGGCATGTATGAAGCTTTCACGGTTTAGCAAGTTTCTACCGCTGATTTGTGAAAGATTTCAGCACCATAGCAGCCCCTCTCACAACTATTATCAAGAAGGATGTAGCATTCTCATGGAGATCAACCCAAGAAGATGCTTTTCAGAAGCTAAAAGTCAGCCTTACAAATGCACCGGTTTTAGTATTACCTAACTTTGACAAAACCTTTGAGATTGAATGTGATGCATCAAGTTCAGGGATTGAAGCTGTCCTTACTCAAGGAGGAAGACCTGTTGCTTACTTCAGTGAGAAGCTGAGTGGAGCCAGCGTCAACTATCCAACCTATGACAAGGAACTATATGCCTTAGTGAGATCGTTGGAAACTTGGCAGCATTATCTGTTAGCCAAAGAGTTTGTGATCCACATTGATCATGAGACTCTAAAGCATTTGAGAGGACATACCATACTCAAGAGGAGACACGCAAGATGGCTAGAATTTGTAGAGACATTTCCCTATGTGATCAAGTACAAGAGAGGCAAGGAGAACATTGTGGCATATGCACTATCTAGGCGTTACACTTTAATCACTATAATGGAGGCTAGAGTCTTGGGATTTGGGCACATCAAGGACCAATATGCAGAGGATCCAGACTTTGGACAACTCTATCACGAATGTGATGCAGCCTCTGGACCATTCTACCATCTATTCAGAGACAAGGGATTGTGCATACCACAAGGATCTATGAGGAGCTACTGATCCGAGAGTCTCATGGAAGAAGACTAATGGAGCCTTTCGGTGTAGACAAGACACTAAGTGTTATCAAGGAGCATTTTTTTTGCCTCACGTTAAGAGATGTTCAAAATGTTCAAAATTGAGCAAAAATTCGATATAGAAATTTGGCTCAAAAAAACATCTTTGGGCCTCCCGAGGTGAGGCACGCGCGCGCGTGTGGTTGAGTCTACCTCTTTCCCATACACCATAGGGTACTCAATCTTTTTGAACTTACTCTTAAGTTCACTCCTTTATATAGTAGTGAAAACTTTTCCAAAATATGGGACAAACTAAATATTTTGACACTTTTAAGTCAATTTTTTTGTATTTTTAAACTTTTCAAGCTACCCACTTTGAATGATCATTTCTCATTCAATTTAAATCCGATTTTGACATGTGAGTATATCATGTTATAGTACTCACTGCGACGTTTCCGACGCATCCATAATTCGGTCATTTTGGTGAAATATTTCACCGGAAAATTCGCCGGAAAGTTGACAAAAGTCATAGTGTCAAAATTGGTTCCAACAGTTTCGAATACCCGAAGAACGTGTAAACTCAAAAGAAGAAGAATAACGTTACGCATAAATCATGTGTTCTAAAATTACATTAAAAAGTCAAACTGTAAGTATTAATATTGTCTAACAGAAACTAAAATCCTCCCTTCATGAAAATTGTACTCATCGTCGCACTTAGAAGTTATTGAATTTGTTGTGCGATCTTGTTTACCAGATTGAAGTTAATGAATCATCTGCAAAAGTCAAAACAATCTACTTAGTTATGCATATGTACTGTCCAACAAAGCGTATGATTAGAAAGTGTGAAAATAAATGTGCGTATGAATATAAACAGAGAAAAGTAATGTGCTAAACATTGATATGTAGCAATGTGATAAACAGAAATGTTATGATAGATCGATATGGTTTTACCTTTAATGGCTTCTTTTAACAGAATAAGAACTTAATTAAATAGAAATGGTTTTACCTTCGAATGGACAATGTCGATAAAAGAAGCCATTATACTGAAGTTTTGTGAAAGCTTTAAAACTTTGAGGAATATCGTTGAGTGATGATTGTGAGAGATGGTTAACTCCATTATATAGAGCACGAAGGAATTAGAGTAATTCTTAGGGTTTGTTAGCGGGCTTCTTGTTAAGATTTGTAGCAAAGATTTCGACAATATTGTGTCTCCGAGTGCGAGAGATATTGCACTACAAGAAAACATGTCATTTGCATCGGCAATATTCGTTGCTAAATCGTCGCAATATTCGTTGCTAAATCGTCGCAATAGCTATGTTGCCACGAATTTGCGTCGAACACCATTTCGACACAAACCTCTGGACGCAAACCACAAATCGACGCAAATTCGACGCAAATATTGTGTCGAAATATTTTTGTCGCAAAATCGTTGCAAACGGTTCGTCGCTATTTCGTCGCAAAATTGCATCGAGTTTGCATCGAATTATTTGTTGCAAATATTGTGTCGAAATATACTTGTCGCAAAATCGTCGCAATTATTTCGTCACTATTTCGTCGCAATATTGCATCGAATTTGCATCGAATTATTTGTTGCAATTGTTGCGACGTTTTAGCGAGGAAACAGTTGCGATGATTTATTTTCTCTCTAACACGTTGCAATAATCGCAACAAATAATTCGATGCAAAATCGTTGCAAATTTGCATCGGATTTGCGACTAATATTAAAATAGGATAAATATATTTCCTGCAAAACGGTCGCTAATTAATTAAAAATTAAAATAAAAATTGAATTTAAAATAATTTTTGAAAAAACAAAAAGAAAATTTAAATTGAAATTGAAATTTAAATGTTTTTACAAAAATAAAAATAAAAC